>AWOL01S0060544.1:0-18331 GCA_000715115.1 Nicotiana otophora
GGCGCTCAACTGAGTGAACCCGACTGAGCAAGGCTGTTAGATTCCTTCTACCCAAACTCATTCATGAATAAAGAGAATATATGTTTTCCCTAATTAAATAATAAAGTGGTCATGTCTGCAATTACCAATTTCTTACCATAAGTTTCACCATTTATAAAGTCTCAAATGGACAAGTAATACAACCACAACATAGCATAGTTTGTCTTTTCTAGCACCAATACACAACCCACACTATGTCTACGCAGCCTCTATACATAAAGAAGAGTACAATGATAATGTCGCCAACAAGGCCCCGACTATACCTCAAACAGAATACACAAAGCACAAAAGATTCATGACCCTGGAATGAAGTGGGGCTCACCAAGTCAGCTGGGAAGAAGGTGCACTGCTATCACTGACCAATATCTCCTGATGTGGAACCACCTGCATCCATTGAAAGATGCAGCTCCCCCGGCAAAAGGGACGTTAGTACTGTCGAATAGCACTAGTATGTATAACTAAACACCCTCTCAATAGAATGACAAATAATACAAATACGATTATCATAATATCAATGAAAGCCTTGATTGACATCAAACCTCAATTTAGGATCAAAACAATGTTCAAATAATTTCCATATCTCACATTGGGAGATTTTTAGTATCGATATAACATTGTCCACAATACCAGTACCATTATTTTACCATACCAATACCACTATTTACAATACCATTATTCAAAAAACTAGTAACACCGCACGCTTAGCACGGAGTCCGATCACGACCCGATCGGCTAGGCTACCTCAGTAAAGACATCAACCACAATTTCTCTCAATATCAATACCACTGTATTTAACACGGAGTCCGATCATGACCCGATCGGCTAGGCTATCCATTAGGGACATCAACTACAATCACAATTCCAATTATAATTTCCAGCACAATCACCACCATGTGTGCGGCATGGTGTCCGATCACGACCCAACCGGCTAGGCTGTCTTATTTGAGACATCAACCTTTTTATATCAATCATAGCATTTCATAATACTTTCACATCTCTTCATTTCATTGGCACTAAGTGGCCATAATTATAAGTTCATTCTTGGCACGTTGGCCATATTCAGTATTTCATGCTCACATTATCAATTTCAAATATCATCCTCATCATCAACAACAAACACAATTCAAATCAAAGTGTGTAGTACAAATGTGAGAAATTTAGAGTGTAATGCACATAGAGGTATTTCACAAAATTTGGCATAATAGCCTTCATTTTTACTTGACTTAAAGTCAAACTATTATTAATGCACAAGCAATGTTTTAACACATCCTCAATTGGTAACATAACATGAATAGAGCATTTGGGATGCTTGTTGAACATATATCATTCAACCCAATCTTACTCGGAATAGCCAATTTCATAATGAATCACTCGGGACTTACATAATTTACATGAATATCGTGGGATTCAATTCTAAGAGAAGAGTTTAGCCAACATACCTTAATTGATCTTCCTTAAACTCTAAAACATTCCGGAATTCTTAGCATTTTCAATCTATTTTAGAAATATAACAAATTGAGCCACAATTAGGAAGACGATCATGTTTCTAGCTCATTTGGGCATTTTATCAAACACAAGGTGTGCTTAGGGTTTCACGGTCCCTTTTATGGAGGATTCCATCATCCCACACCCCAATCTTTACCATCCTTAGTTCCACAAACTTCCTACACCCCTTGATATCACATGCATGTAAAATAATCAACTCTCATGCCCAAACATTATCTTGCTAATTACCCATGTTTTAGATGATTTAGAAATTAGGGTTTAGGGGGTAGAATCATACCTCTAGGATGAAGACCTAGTGAGCTTTCCTTCTTAATCTTCCAAAACTTGAGCAAGAATTGAAGAAAATTTATTAAAGAACACTTTCTCACTCTAGGGCACTCTCTCTCACTTTAAAATATCAGATTATGTCTCAGAAATGGCCCAAAGAGTGTATTTAATGAACTAGGGTCGGGTTTTAAAAACTCCAAAATGGAGCTCTGGAATAGGTTCACGACCCGATCGGCTGGGCTATCTTATTAGAGACATCAACCACAATTACTCTCAATATCAACACCACCGTATTTAACATGGAGTCTGATCACGACCCGATCGGCCAGGATATCCATTAGGTACATCGACCACAATCACAATTTAAATTACAATTTTCAGAAACAATCACCACCATGTGTGCGACATGGTGTCCAATCACGACCCGACTGGATAGGCTGTCTTATTCGAGAAATCAACCTTTTTATATCAATCATTGCATTTCATATTAGTTTCACATCTTTTCATTTCCTTGGCACTAATGGCCATTATTATAAGATCATTCTTGGCACGTTGGCCATATTTAGTATTTCATGCTCACCTATTAACTTTCTAACATCAACCTCATCAACAACAACAGTTTAAATCAAGGCATGTAGTACACATGTGAGCAATTAAGAATCTAAGGCACATAGAGATATTTCATAAAATTTGGCATAATAGCCTTCGTTTGAATTTAATTTGAAGTCGAACATTTCTAATGCACAACCCATATTTTTAACACATCCTCAATTGATAACATAACATAAATAAAGCATTTGGAATACTTGTTGAACATATATCTTTCAACCCAATCTTACTCGGAACAACAAATTTTATAATGATCCACTCGGTACTTACATAATTCATATGAACATCGTGGGATCCAATTCTAAGAGAAGAGTTTAGCCAACATACCTCACTTGAGCTTCCTTACACTCTAAATGTTCCATAATTCTTAGCAACTTCAATCTATTATAGAAATATAACAAATTGAATCAAAATTAGGAAGATGATCATAGTTCTAGCTCATTTGAGCATTTTATCAAAAACTAGGTGTGCATAAGGTTTCAAGGTCCTTTTATGAAGAATTACATCATCCCACAACCCAATCATTACCAAGCTTAATTCAACAATCTTCCTACACCCCTTGATATCACGTGCATGTAAATAAATAGCTCTCATGCCCAACAATTAGCTTGCTAATTACCCATTTTCAGATAATTTTGAAATTAGGGGTTAGGGCGTAGAATCTTACCTCTAGGATTAAGACCTAGTGAGTTTCCCTTCTTAATCTTCCAAAACATGGGCAGGAATTAAAGAACAATTATTGAAGAACACCTTCTCACTCTAGGGCATTCTCTCCAACTCTAAAATGTCGTATTATAGCTCAAAAATGGCCCAAGGTCTACGATCCCATAACTGATATGCGGACCGCATATCGACCGCAGTATTGCCTTCAATCTGGCCCTCTCCTGCCTCACTTCTGCGGCCATTATGCGGCCCGCAGAGTGATTATGCGGTCGCATAATGGAACGCATAAATGCGCTTTTCTGCCAAAAATTTTCTTTTACTTTTCGGTGCATTGTTCAACCCAAAAGAAGTCCGAGCCGATACATGTAAAACCAATTCAGCACCACGAAACATTATTTTCTTTTGCAAAATCTTACGGGGCCTTACAATTTATGTTACCATGCTGAAGGCACTCAAACTGCCCGCGGTACTCCTCTCTCAGAGTGAAAGGAATACGATTCTCCAAACATAGTTGCAAAAGCTGATACCAGGTAAGTGAAGGTGAACCAGCTGGTTTGGTCAGCACATAATCATTTCACCATCTCTTCGCAGAATCGGTCATCTAGAACACTGCAAAATTGACCCCATTGGCCTCAACAATGCCCATATTTTGCAACACCTTGTGGAAACAGACCAAGTAATCATATGGGTTCTTTGAAGGTGCACTACTGAAGTGAATAGGGAAGAAAATTTTGAATTTATACAGTCTCATCAATTCCTTAGAAGACATCGCGCGCCTCTGCCTAGTCTGTGCAGCAACAACAAGTTGAACTACCCCAACAGGCTGGACCACTGGTGTCTGATATACGGGAGCCATCTACTCCGAAGAGTGAGTAGCAGAAGTCTGTGCTCCTCCCCTAGACTAAGAGATGGTTGGTTCCACCATAAATGTGCCGGTCTGTGCCACACTCTCCATCAGGCCAACAAAATAGACTAGAGCGTCCTGAAGCACGGGAGTGACTAAAAATCCATTGGGACCTGAGCGGGTCCAAGTGGTACAGTCTGAGTTAGGATCTCTTCCTCATGATCAATTTGAGGCTCCACTCTGGGTGTTGCTGCTCGAGCTCTAGGCTGAGATCTACCTCTGCCTCGGCCTCTAGCTCGACATCAACCTCGGCCTCTACCCCTGGTAGAGGCTGCAATAAGGGGCTTTGGCTCTTGTCTGGCTATGGATGTTGTGCGTGTTCTCACCATCTGCGAGAGAACAAGAATGAAATGATTTAAACATAAATGCTAGAATAAAATCGCATGATAGGGAAAGAAATAAGTGAATATTTTCCTAAAACGCCATAACCTCTAGAAGATAAGTACATACGTCTCTGTACCGATCTTCCAGAATCTTCTAAGCTTGATCATGACTTGCGAGGCCAAAGCAACGTAGTGCTCTGATACCAACTTATCACAACCCGGAATTCCTGACCTCGGGACCGTGATGGAGCCTAACATTCACTTGCTAGGCAAGCCGACGTTAATAAAGAAATTAACCAATTTTTAGCAATTAACTCAAATAATGACAATAAACGATAAATAAAGTCCAAATCTAACACAATGCTAATATAAACAACGTGATATTAGCTACTACCAGAAATCTGGAGTCACGAGTACATGAGAAACTAGAAGTAAAAAATATAGTCTGAAATAAATACAAATGTTCGGAAGAGATAAACAGTAAAGGTAGGAAATGGAAGGGGACTTCAAGGTCTGCGAATGCCAGCAGATGTACCTCGTATCTCCGTATGAAAGTGATCTAAGCTGACGCACCTCTATATACCGCTGGAACCGATACCAGTATCTGTACAAGAAGTACAAAAGTGGAGTATGAGTACAACCGACCCAATACACTCCATAACTATCGAGGCCAACCTAAACAAGGTAGTGACGAGGCTATGACATGACACCTACATAAAAACCATGTACAAATATATATAAAGAAGCAAAATAACAACAAATATGATAAAATATTAACTGGGAGGGGACATGCGAAAGGGGAGAATATCATAAAAAATGGCAAATACGATATTCCTAAATAACATCTTCCGAATTAAGCAACAATATAACCAAGTAATCACCAAAACCAGAAATCAGATAAAGCAATGATATGAAAATGAATGGCACGACATCACCCTTCGTGCTTTTACTCTCGTCCTTACCATGTAATATCATGACTATAATGGCACGGCATCACCCCAAATTCTTTTACTTGCCAGCACGCCATCACCCTTCGTGCTTTTACTCTCATATCTCTCAATATATGATAATAATTGCAAATACGACACGACAACACCCTTCGTGCTTCCCCATATTCCTCACCAAGCAACAATACAAATCAGAATAATAGAAATCAAGTCGGGAAACAATTTCACTTCAAATATGATTCCACGATATCAAACTCAACTTTCAAAATATGCAACATCTTTGAAATAAATAATAAATACGAAATGAATTATTTAAAGAAATAATAATCTAAACTAAGCATGGATAAATAAGGTGACGAGCAAGTAGACCAACAAGTCCTAATCCCTCAAGTTAAGGTTAACCACGACACTTAACCGCGGCTTTGCCTTTTGAACATGCCTCCAAACCAACCAAATCAAGCAAATTATTGATAAAACAGTTACAAATAAGCTTTAGAAACTACTCATCAATAAAAAGGTTCAGTTTTAATCCTTTTTAAGAAAGTCAACAAAAGTCAACCCCAGGCTCGCTGGGTCAAAACCCGAGGTTCAGACAAAACCCCAATTACCCATTCACCCCGAGATTGGTTATGTTATTTGTTTCGAAATTCGACCTCAATTTGAGGTCTAAATCTCAATTTTACAAAATCCCTAATTTCTACTATGGAAATCCTAGATTTGATGTTGAAAACACATCAAATGAAGTAGATTAAAGTTGCTTACCAATGATTTTGGAAAGAAACGACCCTTGAAAAATCGCCTTTAGGGTGTTCAGGGTTGAGAAATGGTGTTAAATGAGCTAAGTCCCAATTTTCTCCTCTTTTACCCAACTGCAGGCATCGCAGTTGCGAATAAATGTTTGCAAATGCGAGACAAAGGTCGCAAATGCGAACCCTATCTTAAAAGCCCAGACATCGTAAATGTGACATTTAGATCGCAAATGCGAAAACTCCACCTTTGCAAATGCGTCCAGAAGCTTCACAAATGCGAAGCAGACTCAAGTGGCATGTGATCATAAATGCGACCACTTCCTTCACAAAAGCAAATGGCCACAGTTCGCAAAAGTGAATAAAATCCATGCAAATGCGAGATTCACCCACCCCAGCCCATGCTCGTAAAGGCGAACAATTCTTTGCATAAGCGAGCCAAACCTCGCAAATGCGAGACCTGCACTGAACACCATAAACCAGCAACTCAAATCATGCAAACTCATCTGAAATGCGTCTGAAACTCACCCGAGCCCCTTGTGCTTCAAACAAAATATGCACACAAGTGTAATAACATTACACGAACTCGCTCGCGCAGTCAAAATACCAAAATAACACCTAGAACAATGAATCAGAATTTAAAATGCATGAAATGTTCAACCTATACCAAGTTCTAAAACTAAAATCCGAACCCGGTATCAATGAAGTCAACCTACGGTCAAACCAAGGAAATCTTTAAACCTTCAAATTACTAGTTTTCAGCAAATTGCGTCAACTTAATTTAAGGACTTCTGAATTAGATTCTGTGAATACGCCCATGTATAAAATCACGGTATGGACCGACCGAGATCGTCAAAATACCGATCCTTAGTCGTTTATATAAAATATTAACCGTAGTCAACTCAAGTCATTTTTAAAACTAAAATTCATGTTTTCTTCAATTTATTCATATAAAATCTGTCCAGAAAAAGACACGGACGACGCATGTAAATCGAGAAATACTAAACGGAGCTAATCGAGATCTCGAAACACGAAAAAAAGGCTAGAACTCAAAATGACCTATCGGGTCATCACAAGCATATGCATACATTTTATATATGGATACTTGATTTGGACTATGGATTTCGGCACAAAAGGTAAGGCGTGCGGATGAAATACAGTTATGGCACACGTGATATGATGACCGGATATTTGATTATATGTGATCTATCAAGCTCCTTTTTCGCTTGAATAAGGATCCATTCCTCTAGAGTCAGGTGATTACCCATGTTACTTTGGGCCTTGTAGCATGGTCGATAAATGGATTTTGGATAGGGTTGATACATTAATTTTATATCATGTTATGGTGATACATGAATTTTCTGTCTTGGTACGTGGTCTTGTACTGGTTATGGTATGAGATTGACTTTAAGCATGCAAAGATATTCTTGACTAATTTTGAAGCATTCATTTAGATGCTAATTGTTACATGTTATCTATATATGCTGCGTTACATGTCCGACCCTTTCCCGGACCCCACGTATAGCGGGAGCTTAGTGCATTGGGCTGCCCTTTTGATTTGGAAAAACATGCCTTATACTTTTCGATTGTTGATATCTTTGTTACTTGTTCTTTATGAGATTCTTTATTGTTTCAGTTCTAAGCTGTATTATTTATATCCTTGTTGTAAGTATCATGATTCCTATAGCCTCGCCACCACTTCTTCGGGGTTAGACTTGATATTTATTGGGTATCGATTGTAGTGTACTAATACTATGTCTTTGCACATCTTTTGTGCAGATCCTCATGAGGGTCCTAGAAGAGCCTATTAATTGAGCCTAGGCATTTGCACGAAGACTTAGGGTAAGCTAGACTCCATGGGTTTATTTTTTAGTTCCCATATATTTTATTATTTTAGACAACATAGTTCATGTATTTAGACTTGTATTTATTCGGTAGTTGCTCGTGTACTTGTGCCACCTAGTCTTGGGGGTTGTACTGTATTCGCCGCGTTTATGTCGTATTATGTCTAAATCAAATATTTTTACTATTTTGGAGCTATTTCTGTCTTTATTTATAATATGACTATGTTAATTAAAGGAAATCTTGCTACATATTGTTGAATGTGAGTTGGCTTGCTTAGCAAGTATGGCTAGGTTCCATCACGACCTAAGGTAAGATTTTGGTTCCTAACACGCTATCGCGATTCATAAGCCCCAAAATACACTTTGCTTTTTGGGAACGCGTGCCATATCTTTGCGACCGCGATGTACAATCATGTGGTCAGTTGTCAACATCTCAGAAAGGCTAAATGTTGTCCGAAAGCACCTCAAAACTCAATCCATGTCCGAGGGACACCGTCCAATCAATCTAACAAGTTCATATACCCTAACAAACTTGTCCAAAGGTTCGGAACAATAATTACGACATCGAAACCAAGAACTAAATATCAAACCGAATTTCTTAAAATTTCTTAACTTTGAAACTTCCAACTTCCATCAATCGCATCCGAGTCATACTTAGACACTTTGGATTGCAAATAAAATTTGCACACAAGTACATCTCAACTATATGGACTCATTCAAAGTCTTTGAACACCAATTGGAGTCCAATAACATCAAAGTCAACTCTTGGTCAAACTTTGAACTCTTAAGTTTTTCAAATTGCCAACTTTCAACATGCACCCACAGAAATCTCTAATGGGGAAACAAGGTGCTATAACTCATAAAATCGGTTTGGTTATTACAATTAGATAAAAAGGTGAATCTATAAGCTGCGAAGTGGAACAACAACTCTGTAACGACCCGGTCGGTCGTTTTGAGAGTAATAGCCCCGATCCCCTATTAACCACTTTCCCCGTATCTTTTCTTCTTATGTGACTTGCCGAGAGATCTTGTTTTTTGTTTCGGAGTGAGTTGGGACACTTAGTCCCTAAAACGGAAACTTAAATCTTAGGATTTTGACCGTAATCGAAACTATGTGAAGACAACTCCGGAATGGGGTTCTGTCGGTTTCGTTAGCTCTGTTGGGTGATTTTGGACTTAGGGTCGTGTCCGAATTGTGTTTTGGAGGTCGGTAGCTGATTTAGGCTTGAAATGGCGAAAGTCAAATTTTTGAAGATTTTGACCAATAGTGGACTTTCTGATATCGGGGTTGGAATCCGATTCTAGAAGTTGGAATAGGTCCGTAATGTCGAATATGACTTGTGTACAAAATTTGGAGTCAATCGGACATGATTTGATAAGTCTCGGCGCCGGTTGTAGAAGTTTGATGTTTCAAAGTTCATTAAGTTTGAATTGGATGGTGATTCGTGTTATCAGCGTTATTTGATGTGATTTAAGGGATAGACTAAGTCTGTAGGGTGATTTAGGAGTAGTTTGTATGTTTGGTTGAGGTCTTGGGGGCCTCGGGTTAATTTCGGATGGTTAACAGATCAAATTTGTTTTTGGAAGAATAGTTGAAACTGTGGCACCTGGTGTGATCGCACCTGTGCAACACTGACCACAGGTGCGAGCCCGCAGAAGCAAGCCAATGGACACAGGTGCGGTTTTGAAGGAAGAGGCCAGGGGTCACAGGTGCAGAGGTATAAACCGCATCTGTGCATCCGCAGATGCAGAAGATGGAGCGCAGAAGTGGAAGGGGCCAGTGCGTGAGGGATCACAGAAGCAGAAACATTCCGCATGAGCGGGCACGCAGCTGTAGCCCATTGCCCGCAGATGCGGACCCAGTCCCATTAAGTCATTTCCACACCTGCGATGGAAATTCCACAGGTGCGGCACTGCAGGTGCAACTAGAAGTCCGCAGGTGCAAAATTTCTGGACATAACACTTAAATGCAAAGGTTCGCGATAGTTGCTCATTTTTGACATTTTGAGCTCGGGTTTGGCGATTTCTTGAGAGCATTTTTGAGTGATATCTTGAGGTAAGTACCTTGTGCTTATTTTTGATCAATAATCTTGCTTCCATATTTATTTGTCTACCTAGTTAGTGTGTATTTAAGGTTGAATTTGGGAGTTTGAGGCAAGGGATTTGAAGAGTTTGATTTTGGGTTTTGAGTGGTCATTCGAGGTCGGATTTTGATAAATTTGGTATGGTCAGAATTATGAGTGAATGGGATTTTGGATTTTGTGATTTTTTCCTGATTCTGAGACGTGGGCCCGGGTCGACGTTTTAGAACGGATTTCAAAATTTTTGTTAAAGTCTTTATTTCATTAATTAGATTAGTCTATTATAGTTGTATTTATTATATGTAATTGATTTTGGCTAGATTTGGGGCATTCGAAGTCGGATATTCGTGGAAAAGGCATTGTTACCAATTGATTGAGCTTGGTTTGAGGTAAGTGGCTTGCCTAACCTTGTGTGGGGTAAATCCCCTTAGGATTTGGTACTGGCGTGATATGTGAGTGCCATGTATGTGAGGTGACGAGTACGTACACGGGCCATTTGTTGAAAAACCCGATTTATTTTACTGAGTAGTAATATGTTTTTCCTTTAATTTGAGTTATACCGTTTAAATGAGTATTAGTCTGTTTTCATTCTTAATTGAGTTATTCCAACATGCGTAGTTATCCTGATTAGCCTAATATCGCATGTCTACGTGCTTTAACTGCTTATTAGAACTCTATGAAGCATGTCTAGTTGATTTACTATGTTTCCTTGTTCTTTATCAATCTTAACTGTAGAATTCTTGCTATTAACTATGGTATTTATCGGTTGAGCTGTGTGTTTACTTTTGAGACTACGAGACAGTTCCTTGGGAGTTCTCCCTACACATTTACTTTTGAGACTACAAGGCGGTTCCTTGAGAGTTCTCCCTGTATATTTACTTTTGAGACTATGAGGCGGTACCTCGGGAGTTCTCCCTGCATAATTATTTAGGGACTACAAGACGGTATCTCGGGAGATCCCCTGCTGTTTATCCCTGTGTGTTGCATTGTTATATCGCTGTGTTTTCTTTTTGTTAAATTCAAGTCTCTTATTATACTATTATATTTTCCTACTTTATTTATCATATACCAGTGGTCCTGACCTGACCGCGTCACTAGTCTGCTGAGGTTAGGCTTGGCACTTACTGGGTACCGTTGTGGTGTACTCATGCTACTCTTCTGCACATGTTTTTGTGTGCAGATCCAGGTGCTCCTTATCAGCCCCGCTACTATCTAAGAGTGCTTGCTGATGTACACAGACTTCAAGGTACATCTGCCGCGTCCGTAGACCTCGGAGTCCCCCTCTATTCTCTCCTATGTCATTTACCTTCCGTACTTCTTTTCTTAGACTCTGGTGTATAGAGATACTAGTTTCCTTCTGTAGCTTATGACTTGCGATATTCCGAGTTTTGGGAAGACTATGTATTATAGAGCATTATTTATTGCACATGCCGAGTGACATTGTTATTAGTTATTTAGTTATCCACTGCTGTTAGTTGCCAAGTTTTACTTTTGTTTATGTTATGTTTTCGCAATTTGTTAGGCTTACCTAGTCATAGAGACTAGGTGCCATCACGACATTATACGAAGGGAGTTTGGGTCGTGACAAGTTGGCATCAGAGCTCTAGGTTCATAGGTGTCGTGAGGCACAAGTCGGTTTATTAGAGTATCGCGAATTGGTACGAAGACGTCTGTACTTATCTCCGGGAGGCTATGGAACTGTTAAGAAAAATTATACTTCTTTGATTCCTTGTCGTGCGAAATTTGTTGACATCAAAATTCTAAACTTCTGTATTCTATTCTCTTGCAAATGGTTAGGACACGTACAGGTGGATCTGATGACCAGGCACCCGCACCCCATGCTAGAACCGTGAGAGGTCGGGGCCGGGATAGAGGACGAGGACGTCCGCACGGTGCAGCCAGAGCACCCGCACGAGCTGCTACAGAGGAGCCCCTAGTAACTCTAGCTTAAGAGCAGAGTCCTGAGATACCTCTTGTTGTACGAGCCCTCTAGGAGACTCTAGCTCAGTTTCTGAGCATGTTCAGCACCTTAGCTCAGGCTGGATTGATTCCACTTGCTCCTACCACATCTCAGGCCGGGGGAGGGGCTCATACACCCGCAACCCGCACTCCTGAGCAGAGGGTCCAGGGTGACTAGGCCCCAAAGTTCATCCCTATGCAGCCGGTAGCTCTGGTTCAGCACGAGACAAAGACATTCGCTTCTGAGGCAGAGCAACTCAGACTTTAGAGGTACAAGAAGTACCACCCACCTACCTTCAACGGATTGGCTATTGATGATGCTCAGGGCTTTCTATAGGAGTGTCATCGTATTCTCCATACTATGGGCATAGCGGAGATGAGGGGGTTTTCTTTTACCACCTTCCAGCTTAGAGGAGCAGCCTATCAGTGGTGGCGTGCTTATGAGTTGAGTAGTCCGGATGAGGCAGCTTCAGTTACATGGAATCAGTTCTCGGATATGTTTTTGAGAGAGTATGTCCCTCAGAGCCTCAGGGACTCATGGAGCGTGGAGTTTGAGCAGCTGCGCCAGGGTGCTATGACTGTGTCAGAGTATGCAGTCCGCTTCATAGATTTGGCCCGACATGCACCGGCCTTGGTTGCCACAGTCCGAGAGAGGCTTTGACAGTTTGTTGAGGGACTCCACCCAAGTATCCGGATTAGTATGGCCAGAGAGTTGGAGATAGATATTTCTTATCAGTAGGTTGTGAGTATCGCGAGGACATTGGAGGGCATGCTTACCTGGGATAGAGAGGAGAGAGAGGCCAAGAGGTCTCGAGAGACTGGTTCTTATTCTGGTGCTCGTTCCCCAGCAGCTCGCCATGGTAGGGGTTATGGGAGTCGCCCCATTCATTTAGATCTTCCTGCCGCCAGTGGTATTCCGGTACCTTCTTGGCCCCAGGAGCCTTATTATGCACCGCCAGTATATAGTGTGCCTCCTGCTCGGGGTGCTTTTAGCGGCCAGTCCAGCAGATCTGGCCCGAGTCAGTCACAACTGCCACGCCCTCCGAGGGGTTATTTTGAGTGTGGCGACACCTGCCATATGGTGAGGGATTGCCCCAGACTTAGGAGGGGTGCACCTCCACAAGCTTCTCATCCACCACATGCTCCACCGGGTCCTCAAGCTATGATTACAGCACCATCTACCACCCTACCTACTCAACTAGCTCGAGGTAGAGGTCGGGGAGGTCGAGGTTGCCCTAGAGAAGGAGGCCAAACCGGATATTATGCTCTTCCGGTTCGTACAGAGGGAGTTGCTTCTGACTCTATCATTACAGGTATTGTTCTGGTCTGTCATAGAGATGCGTCGGTATTATTTGACCCAGGCTCTACATATTCCTACGTGTCCTCTTATTTTGCCCCGTATTTGGGCGTATCTCGGGATTCTTTGAATTCCCCTGTTTATATGTCTACTCATGTGGGAGATACGCTTATTGTGGACTGCGTGTATCGGTCATGTTTGGTTGCTCTTAGTGGTTTTGAGACTAGAGCTGATTTATTATTGCTCAGTGTGGTAGACTGGTTGTTGCCCCATTTTGCTATTCTTGATTGTCACGCTAAGACCGTGACGTTGGCTATGCCAGGCTTACCGTGATTAGAGTGGAGAGGTACCTTAGAGTATACTCCCAGCAGAGTTATTTCATTTCTTAAAGCATAACGAATGGTTGAGAAGGGGTGTGACGCGTATCTAGCTTATGTGAGAGATGTCAGTATTGATACCCCTACAGTTGAGTCATTTCCAGTAGTGATGGACTTTCCATATGTGTTTCCAACTGATCTTCCGGGCATGCCGCCCGACAGAGATATTGATTTTTGCATTGATTTGTCGTCGGGCACTCAGCCCATCTCTATTCCTCCATATCATATGGCTCCTCCTGAATTGAAGGAGTTGAAGGAGCAGTTACAGGAGTTTCTTGATAAGGGCTTCATTTGGCCTAGTGTGTCACCTTGGGGTGCTCCTATCTTATTTGTGAAGAAAAAGGATGGTTCTATGCGGATGTGAATTGATTACCGTCAGTTGAACAAAGTTACAGTGAAGAACAGGTATCCATTGCCTCGTATTGATGATTTATTTGATCAGCTACGAGGTGCCAGGATATTTTCCAAGATTGATTTATGTTCCGGCTATCATCAATTGAAGATTCTAGAGTCAGATATCCCGAAGACTTCTTCCAAGACTCGCCATGGTCTCTACGAGTTCCTTGTGATGTCATTTGGGCTGACCAATGACCCAACAACTTTTATGCACTTGATACATAGTGTGTTCTGGCCCTATAGTCACACCCCGAGACTGGGGGCGAGACCGGCACCCGGTGCCACATCGATCCTTGCATACCAAGTTGTGACTCAGGAACTCTGGACATATAATGTCATACTTTGGATAGGGGCCACATTGCAAGACAATTTATGAAGCAAAATATAAAATTGAATAGAGACTAACGCAGACTAAATGCCAACATCAAGCTGGGCCGGCAAGGCCATCATAACCACTATAGCTGACAAGCCAACAAAATATACATACAGGGCCTACAAGCCTAACATACTGCACTAGCTGATAGGATATGTCTACAAGCCTCTACTGATGGATGTAATGTGATCGGAACAGGGCCCCAACCTACCCATAACCTATCTACGTACATACACAAGATGTACACAAAATCTATAGACCCGGCAACTCTTAAGGACGAGGAGCTTACCAATAAAGCTGAACTTGGGTAACACTGACTGAGGAGGTCTACCAGTCTGTCTGTCTGAACCTGCACGCATGAAATGCAGCACTCCTAGAAAGGGACGTTAGTACGAAATAATGTACCGACTATGTAAGGCAATATACTGAAATCTAAAATTGAACTAATAATATAATAACTGAAAGCAACTGGGAGTCAAAGAAAATCTGAAGATATGCTCACCTGCTGATACTGACTTAACTCTCTCAATATAATGAGTAAAATAGATGTCCGACCTTATAAGGCTCGGTATATATATATATATATATATATATATATATATATATATATATATATATCTACTCTGCCGTAGTAGGCTCGGTCATAGGTGCTCGGTCATACTAGGCTCTGTATCTCGGCCAACTAGGCTCGCTCATAGGCGCTCGATCACAGTAGGCTCGGTATATAACCTGCCATCTGATCAGAGGTTGCCCAATCGGGGCCTGCCCATCGATTATAGCTCAATGGTAATGAAAATACTATAATACTGTATATATAGATTCTACGCTCTCTTGACTAGAATAAGATAATACTCAATTGAACATAAAGTCCCGATAAGGGAGAATACTATAACTTATGAGACTAGGAAATCTACGTAAATTCAGGAATATGAATTTCTCTTTATGCCTCGTTATCCAACTCATATGGTTACGAGATCATGCCAAAATGAAGGAAGGACTTAGCCTTAACATACCTGAGCCGGTTCTCCGGACAATCCCTCTAACACACGGCAATCGTGACAAAACACGTGATGTCAAGACCTGAGTAGGAAATATTCGTATGATGTTCTTGAGAAAGATTGCACCGTACTCCTATAGAATCGCAGAATCTCGTTGCTAATGTTTTTAAGAAGTTTCATATGAACTTAAGTAACTTACATTACTATCAAGTATCATCTTGGAGGAAACCTTCTTGCTGAACCTTTTCATTAATTTCAGAGACACCAAAACGAATTGAAAATGGGTTTTAAGTCTTTTTGGAATGAAATGTTGTTTTTTATCCCAATTTCTAGAAATGAAGTGTCTTGCCAATATCATTTAGGTTGCCACATTTCCATTCCATTGTAAGAGTCATGAATATGGACAAGGCATTGCTGCCACGTGGGGATGGGTGGGGAAAGTTTAATCTTAACCTAAAATCAATTAATTAATTAGGTAATATCCCGCTACCCGGTAATTAACCAATTATCCGCAAAATTAAGAATTATCTCAAATTACTTAAAATTCTACTTATTTTTAATACACTTTATACACCGTACTATCATGGCCATGTGGTACTTTGTATGGTACTAGTCCATAAATATCGGGTATTTTAGCTCGGGCCGTATTTTATCCCAAAATGACAAATTTCGACGAAACTCATTTTCTTCGATTTGCTTACCCTCTTACCTTCACGAATTTACTTATCCCTTATTTGAAATAGCATAATACTTTTAACCTCTAAATAATCTCATTCCCGAGCTTGCATCAATTTACTTATGGCGTACTTTCACGTATGAAAACATGGGGTGTAACATCATTCCCCCCTTTGGAACATTCGTCCTCGAATGTTGATTGATGCACTTATCATTCTCATAGCTTATGTCTTCCGAATACTTTAGTACTTTCCTTGCCATAATTCCAAAGGCCAAGGCATTTCTCCCTTTAGGCCTCTTTCTCACACCACGACTTGTGATCGGAATCCTTTCAATCTCGTAATTGTTGCTACCTTTTTATCATGCAGTCTGACGACTCTGACCTTATATGTGTGCCTATTCGACTCTTCTACCCTTTTTCCTCCAGTATTTAGCCAATCTCTAGGCCTCACTTTGTGAACATATACATAACTATAACAATGTGCTCTTCTGGGAACCTATAGGTATACTGAAGTTCTTCGCTCGGTACTTTGTTGAACTTGTGAATATAACTATATCTTGTTTCATAGCCCCGGTTATCCATCCGTAGGACTTTACTGCATCAAGGTAGGTTATACTATACCATAACTCTTACTTTAATTTATCGTTACTGAGGTATGCTACCAAATTCCAGGTTACTTTTTTTTGTTTATCCTATAGGTATAAATATCATTCCTTTAATGCTTCTTCATTACCGTTCATCGTAAACATGACGGCCTTATCTCATGTCATACTTTGTAAGTTTTACCCATCCTTTGTTGATTTACCTTAATACCGATAACTTGACCTCTTATGTAGCACTGTCGCTAGGGATCACATCTCATCAGGGAACACCCACCTAGGGTGATACCATATTTCCATAGCCGTACTTCATAGCATCCCAGCGTGATTCATCTTATGGGGGGTTATTCTAATCCCGTGTCGTCCGTGAAATCCTTTTTTTTCTTCAAATCATTACTCAATCGAAGGCCCAAAAAAACCATCCTTTATTTATCACAATTACACCCTCATTCTACTATCAGGGCAACATTCCATTTCTCGTCACCTTCTCACTCGCCCTTTCTTGTCCTTACTCCTGTCCTCCTAAAAACCTTTTTGCTTTACCATACTTTAGCTTGCGACCCATACATGTCTATTTATATTACTCCCAACCTTCCTTCAACTTGCTTGCGCCATAGATTTCCTTATATTATTTTGGAACATCAAGCAAGACATCACATTGTCTCTACCTCTTCTTTACTCTCTCTTAACTAAACCTCTCGATACCTAGAAACCATAGGCTAGAATATATGCCACTGACGATGCTGCTATCATTCCTGTATACTGAATCCCAACACTTCTAGCCTTTTATCTGAAGTATGGGTTATTCACAATCTTCTGCACCTGAGTATTTCGTACGTTGTTCATCTTTACCTTACTTACCTTAAAATCTCACATCACATCTTCTATCTCTTTCATGACCTCTCTTCCACATAGTTATAATTCACATCCCCAACTTGAACTTCTATTATAATATATGCACCTCTTTACACAATCTCGTGAGAGCTTCAGACTAACTTCTTATGAGGTTGGGACACTTCTAACTGGCTTTATCATAGAGCCATTATAGAATATGGCTACAGTTCTATTTCTCTTGTACCTCTGATATTAAGAGTGATTCTACAATGTTCTCAGTCATGATGTATGTAACTTTCTGGGTCCAATAAGTAGACTCCTAATTTACTTAATTGGTGTAACTCTTTAGTTTGCTCTTCCTTCTGATTAGCCGTTATGTAAGCTTAAGCTATCTTCCAATCTGTGGCTCATGGCATTTAGTTATTACTTTAGCCTTGTATGGACGCTATGGAAAACCATGATATAATCTTCCAATGATTTAATCCTTTGTCTATGACCTGTACCCAGTTCATTATTTTAACTTATACCGGAGTCTTCTACGGCTGATCATTAATCAAATAATTCCTCTCAGTCCATTTCAGCTTTCTTCAAACGTAAGCAATTGCTTTTCCTGGTCTTTTTGCCCCCCTTTACATGCATACTTAGCTTATCTGAGTTCTCACGCATGCCGAAGTTTTTGTGTAACTCATATGGTCTCGAATATTACCTTTTGTTTTACTCCCCGCTTATTAGCCATGGTAGGTGCAACTTTCTTTTGGGGTGCATACAATTGTTTAGTTAGTCTGTTGTTACACAACCATCTCCTCATTAGGTCACTATGCTTTGGTTGAAGCCTTCTTCCTTATTTCCTTTACTAGTCTTTCATTGTAGTACTTGGGGGGGGGGGATCCTCT
>AWOL01S0060544.1:23468-42178 GCA_000715115.1 Nicotiana otophora
GCTCTATCGTAGTAGGCTCGCTCATAGGCGCTTGGCCATACTAGGCTCTGTATCTTGGCCAAGTGGGCTCGCTCATAGGCGCTCGGCCACAGTAGGCTCGGTATATAACTTACCATCTGATCAGAGGTTGCCCAATTGGGACCTGCCCATCGATTATAGCTCGATGGTAATGAAAACACTGTAATAATGTATATATAGATTCTATGCTCTCTTGACTGGAAGAAGATAATACTCAATTGAACATAAAGTCCCGATAAGAGAGAATACTATAACTTATCAGACTAGCAAATATACATAAATTCAGGAATATGAATTTCTCTTTATGCCTCGTTATCAAACACATGTGATTACGAGATCATGCCAAAATGAAGGAAGGGCTTAGCCTTAATATACCTGAGCCGGTTCTATGGAAAATCTCTCTAACACACGACAATTGCGACAAAATATGCGACAGCTAAACCGGAGTAGGAAAAATCCGTATGATATTCTTGAGAAAGATTGCACCGTACTCCAACAGAATCGCAAAATCTCGTTGCTAATTTTTCTAAGAAGTTTCGTATGAAATTAAGTAACTTACGTTACTATCAAGTATCATCTTGGAGGAAACCTTCTTGCTGAACCTTTTCATTAATTTCAGAGACACCAAAACGAATTGAAAATGGGTTTTAAGTCTTTTTGGAATGAAATGTTGGTTTGTATCCTAATTCCTAGAAATGAAGTGTCTTGCCATTATCATTTAGGTTGCCACCTTTCCATTCCATTGTAAGAGTCATGAATATGGACAAGGCCTTTCAGCCACGTGGGGGTGGGGTGGGGAAATTATAATCTTATCCTATAATCAATCAATTAATTAGGTAATATGCCGCTACCCGATAATTAACCAATTACCCGCATAATTAAGATTCATCTCAAATTACTTAAAATTCTACTTAATTTTAATACACTTTATACACCTTACTATCATGGACATGTGGTACCTTGTATGGTACTAGTCCATAAATACCGGGTATTTTAGCTCGGGCCGTATTTTATCCCAAAATGACAAATTTCGACGAAACTCATTTTCTTTGATTTGCTTACCCTCTTACCTTCACGAATTTACTTATGGCGTACTTTCACGTACGAAAATATGGGGTGTAACACCTATCTTGACTCATTCGACGTTGTGTTTATTGATGACATTCTGGTGTACTCCCAGACTCGGGAGGATCATGAGCAGCACCTGATGACTATGCTTCAGACCTTGAGAGAAAAGAAGTTATATGCGAAATTTTCAAAGTGTGAGTTTTGGCTAGACTTAGTGGCATTCTTGGGTCATGTACTATCGAGTGATGGGATCCAGGTGGATCCGAAGAAGGTGGAAGCAGTACAAACTTGTCCTAGACCATCATCAGCTACGGAGATCCAGAGTTTTCTTGGATTGGCTGGGTATTACCGTCGTTTTGTAGAGGGATTCTCATCTATTGCAGCACCCACCAGGCTGACCCAGAAGGGTGCTCCGTTCAGGTGGACATAGGAGTGTGAGGGGATCTTTCAGAAGCTCAAGATAGCTTTGACTACAGCCCCAGTATTGGTATTGCCTATAGGTTCGGGGTCTTATACTGTATATTATGATACATCGTGGATTGGTCTCGGTGCGGTGCTGATGCAGGATGGTAGGGTGATTGCCTACACATCCAGACATCTGAAGGTGCATGAAAAGAACTATCCTGTCCACGAACTTGAGTTAGGATCTATGTTTCATGGCTTGAAGATTTGGCGGCACTATTTGCAGCATCTGTTCAAACAGAAGCATCTTAACTTGCATCAGTGGAGGTGGTTGGAGCAATTTAAAGACTATGATATCACCATTTTGTACCATCTGGGGAAGGCTATTGTGGTGGCCGAAGCTTTGAGTCGTCGGGCAGAGAGTTTGGGGAGTTTAGCATATCTACCAGCAAAAGAGAGGCCATTGGCGTTGGATGTTCAGGCCTTAGCCAGCCAGTTTGTGAGATTGGATATTTCTGAGCGAGTCGAGTATTGGCTTGCGTGGTCTCTCGGTCTTCTCTTTATGATCGTATCAGGGAGCGTCAGTATGATGACCCCATCTGCTTTTCCTTAAGGACATAGTTCAACACGGTGATGCTAAGGAGGTCACTATTGGAGATGATGGTGCATTGAGGATGCAGGGCGGGCTATGTGTTCCCAATGTAGATGGGTTGCAGGAGTTGATTCTCTAGGAGGCTCACAACTCGCGGTACTCCATTCATCCGGGTGCCGCGAATATATACCAGGACTTGAGGCAGCAATACTGGTGGAGGAGGATAAAGAAGGACATAGTGGAGTTTTTGGCTCGATGTTTAAATTGCCAACAGGTTAAGTATGAGCATCAACGGCCAGGTGGATTGCTTCAAAAGATAGAGATTCCGGAGTGAAAATGGGAACATATCACTATGGATTTCGTTGTTGGACTCCCATAGAATCAGCGGAAGTTTGATGCAGTTTGGCTGATTGTGGATAGGCTAACCAAGTCAGCTCATTTTATTCCTGTGATGACTACCTATTCTTTCGAGCAGTTGGCACGAATTTATATCCGTGAGATTGTCAGGCTTCATGGCATACCGATATCTATCATCTCTGATTTGGATACGCAGTTTACATTATGGTTCTGGAAAGCTATACAATGGGAGTTGGGTGCTCGAGTTGATTTGAGCATAGCATTTCACCCTCAGATGGACGGACAGTCCGAGTGCCCTATTCATATACTGGAGGATATGCTCTGCACGTGTGTGCTAGATTTTGGGGGTGCTTGGGATCAGTTCTTGCCACTTGCGGAGTTTGCCTACAACAACAGTTATCAGTCGAGCATTCAGATGGAACCGTATGAGGCTCTGTATGGTAGGCGGTGTCGGTCTCCAATGGGTTTGTTTGAGCTGGGTGAGGCTAGATTACTGGGTACAGACTTGGTTCAGGATTCCCTGCATAAGGTGAAGGTGATTCAGGGTCAACATCGCACATCCCAGTCCAGACAGAAGAGTTATGTGGATCGGAAGGTTTGCGTTGTTGCATTCATGGTTGGAGAGTAGGTCTTGCTCCAGGTTTCGCCTATGAACGGTGTTATGAGGTTTGGGAGTAAGGGCGAGCTGAGCCCAAGGTTTATCGGCCCATTTGAGGTGTTGTGGCGAGTTGGGGAAGTTGCTTATGAGCTTGCCTTGCCTCTCAGTCTTGCAGGGGTCCATCCAGTATTCCATGTTTCTACGCTTCAGAAGTATCACGGTGATCCGGCTCATGTGTTGGATTTTAGCTCAGTCCAGTGGCTATTCTGGACAGGGAGGTTCGAAAGTTGAGGTCAAAAAACATTTCTTCCTTGAAGGTTCAGTGGAGGGATCAGCCAGTCGAGGAGGCAAATTGGGAGACCGAGCAGGATATGCGCAGCTGTTACCCTCATCTTTTCACCACTTCAAGTATGTCTTTATGCTTATTTGAGGACGAACGATTGTTTTAAGAGAGGGATGATGTAACGACCCGAACGGTCGTTTTGAGAGTAATAGCCCCGATCCGCTATTAACTTCTTTCCCCGTATCTTTTCTGCTTATGTGACTTGCCGAGAGGTCTTATTTTTGGTTTTGGAGTGAGTTGGGACACTTAGTCCCTAAAATTGAAGCTTAAGTCTTACGATTTTGATCGTAGTCGGAACTATGTGAAGACGACTTCGGAATGGGGTTCCGTTAGCTCCGTTGGGTGATTTTGGAATTAGGGGCGTGTCCGGATTGTGTTTTGGAGGTCGGTAGCTGATTTAGGCTTGAAATGGAGAAAGTCGAATTTTTAGATATTTTGACCGGCAGTGGACTTTCTGATATCGCGGTCGAAATCCAATTCCGGAAGTTTGAGTAGGTCCGTAATGTCGAATATGACTTGTGTGCAAAACATTTGGGGTCAATCGGACGTGATTTTATAGGTTTCGGCGTCCATTGTAGAAGTTTGATGTTTCAAAGTTCATTAAGATTGAATTGGAGGGTGATTCATATTTTTAGCATTGTTTGACGTGATTGGAGGGCTCGACTAAGTCCGTATGGTGATTTAGGAGTAGTTTGTATGTTTGGTAGAGGTCCCGGGGCCTCGGGTTGATTTCGGATGGTTAACAAATCAAATTTGGTTTTGGAAGAATAGCTGAAGTTGTTGCACCTGCGCAACATTGACCGCGGGTGCNACTTAGTGGCATTCTTGGGTCATGTACTATCGAGTGATGGGATCCAGGTGGATCCGAAGAAGGTGGAAGCAGTACAAACTTGTCCTAGACCATCATCAGCTACGGAGATCCAGAGTTTTCTTGGATTGGCTGGGTATTACCGTCGTTTTGTAGAGGGATTCTCATCTATTGCAGCACCCACCAGGCTGACCCAGAAGGGTGCTCCGTTCAGGTGGACATATGAGTGTGAGGGGATCTTTCAGAAGCTCAAGATAGCTTTGACTACAGCCCCAGTATTGGTATTGCCTATAGGTTCGGGGTCTTATACTGTATATTATGATACATCGTGGATTGGTCTCGGTGCGGTGCTGATGCAGGATGGTAGGGTGATTGCCTACACATCCAGACATCTGAAGGTGCATGAAAAGAACTATCCTGTCCACGAACTTGAGTTAGGATCTATGTTTCATGGCTTGAAGATTTGGCGGCACTATTTGCAGCATCTGTTCAAACAGAAGCATCTTAACTTGCATCAGTGGAGGTGGTTGGAGCAATTTAAAGACTATGATATCACCATTTTGTACCATCTGGGGAAGGCTATTGTGGTGGCCGAA
This sequence comes from Nicotiana otophora, assembly GCA_000715115.1. Taxonomy (NCBI): domain Eukaryota; kingdom Viridiplantae; phylum Streptophyta; class Magnoliopsida; order Solanales; family Solanaceae; genus Nicotiana; species Nicotiana otophora. Next base: position 28,251 of record AWOL01S0060544.1, read on the forward strand.
GCTTTGAGTCGTCGGGCAGAGAGTTTGGGGAGTTTAGCATATCTACCAGCAAAAGAGAGGCCATTGGCGTTGGATGTTCAGGCCTTAGCCAGCCAGTTTGTGAGATTGGATATTTCTGAGCGAGTCGAGTATTGGCTTGCGTGGTCTCTCGGTCTTCTCTTTATGATCGTATCAGGGAGCGTCAGTATGATGACCCCATCTGCTTTTCCTTAAGGACATAGTTCAACACGGTGATGCTAAGGAGGTCACTATTGGAGATGATGGTGCATTGAGGATGCAGGGCGGGCTATGTGTTCCCAATGTAGATGGGTTGCAGGAGTTGATTCTCTAGGAGGCTCACAACTCGCGGTACTCCATTCATCCGGGTGCCGCGAATATATACCAGGACTTGAGGCAGCAATACTGGTGGAGGAGGATAAAGAAGGACATAGTGGAGTTTTTGGCTCGATGTTTAAATTGCCAACAGGTTAAGTATGAGCATCAACGGCCAGGTGGATTGCTTCAAAAGATAGAGATTCCGGAGTGAAAATGGGAACATATCACTATGGATTTCGTTGTTGGACTCCCATAGAATCAGCGGAAGTTTGATGCAGTTTGGCTGATTGTGGATAGGCTAACCAAGTCAGCTCATTTTATTCCTGTGATGACTACCTATTCTTTCGAGCAGTTGGCACGAATTTATATCCGTGAGATTGTCAGGCTTCATGGCATACCGATATCTATCATCTCTGATTTGGATACGCAGTTTACATTATGGTTCTGGAAAGCTATACAATGGGAGTTGGGTGCTCGAGTTGATTTGAGCATAGCATTTCACCCTCAGATGGACGGACAGTCCGAGTGCACTATTCATATACTGGAGGATATGCTCTGCACGTGTGTGCTAGATTTTGGGGGTGCTTGGGATCAGTTCTTGCCACTTGCGGAGTTTGCCTACAACAACAGTTATCAGTCGAGCATTCAGATGGAACCGTATGAGGCTCTGTATGGTAGGCGGTGTCGGTCTCCAATGGGTTTGTTTGAGCTGGGTGAGGCTAGATTACTGGGTACAGACTTGGTTCAGGATTCCCTGCATAAGGTGAAGGTGATTCAGGGTCAACATCGCACATCCCAGTCCAGACAGAAGAGTTATGTGGATCGGAAGGTTTGCGTTGTTGCATTCATGGTTGGAGAGTAGGTCTTGCTCCAGGTTTCGCCTATGAACGGTGTTATGAGGTTTGGGAGTAAGGGCGAGCTGAGCCCAAGGTTTATCGGCCCATTTGAGGTGTTGTGGCGAGTTGGGGAAGTTGCTTATGAGCTTGCCTTGCCTCTCAGTCTTGCAGGGGTCCATCCAGTATTCCATGTTTCTACGCTTCAGAAGTATCACGGTGATCCGGCTCATGTGTTGGATTTTAGCTCAGTCCAGTGGCTATTCTGGACAGGGAGGTTCGAAAGTTGAGGTCAAAAAACATTTCTTCCTTGAAGGTTCAGTGGAGGGATCAGCCAGTCGAGGAGGCAAATTGGGAGACCGAGCAGGATATGCGCAGCTGTTACCCTCATCTTTTCACCACTTCAAGTATGTCTTTATGCTTATTTGAGGACGAACGATTGTTTTAAGAGAGGGATGATGTAACGACCCGAACGGTCGTTTTGAGAGTAATAGCCCCGATCCGCTATTAACTTCTTTCCCCGTATCTTTTCTGCTTATGTGACTTGCCGAGAGGTCTTATTTTTGGTTTTGGAGTGAGTTGGGACACTTAGTCCCTAAAATTGAAGCTTAAGTCTTACGATTTTGATCGTAGTCGGAACTATGTGAAGACGACTTCGGAATGGGGTTCCGTTAGCTCCGTTGGGTGATTTTGGAATTAGGGGCGTGTCCGGATTGTGTTTTGGAGGTCGGTAGCTGATTTAGGCTTGAAATGGAGAAAGTCGAATTTTTAGATATTTTGACCGGCAGTGGACTTTCTGATATCGCGGTCGAAATCCAATTCCGGAAGTTTGAGTAGGTCCGTAATGTCGAATATGACTTGTGTGCAAAACATTTGGGGTCAATCGGACGTGATTTTATAGGTTTCGGCGTCCATTGTAGAAGTTTGATGTTTCAAAGTTCATTAAGATTGAATTGGAGGGTGATTCATATTTTTAGCATTGTTTGACGTGATTGGAGGGCTCGACTAAGTCCGTATGGTGATTTAGGAGTAGTTTGTATGTTTGGTAGAGGTCCCGGGGCCTCGGGTTGATTTCGGATGGTTAACAAATCAAATTTGGTTTTGGAAGAATAGCTGAAGTTGTTGCACCTGCGCAACATTGACCGCGGGTGCGAGCCCGCAGAAGCGAGCCAATGGACGCAGGTGTGGTTTTGAAGGAAGAGGTTAGGGGTCACAGGTGCAGAGGTATAACTGCATTTTTCCATCCGCAGATGCGGAAGATGGAGCGCATAAGCGGAAGGGGCCATGGCTTCAGGGAGCACAAAAGCGAAAACATTCTGCATGAGCGGGCGTGTAGGTGCGCCCCATTTCTCGCAGATGCGGACCTAGTCCCTTTAAGACATTTCCGCACCTACGATGAAAACTCCGCATGTGCGGCGCCGCAGGTGTGACTAGAGGTCCGCAGGTGCGGAATTTCTGGACAGAACACTTAAATGCAAGTGTTCGCAATGTTTGCTCATTTTTTAGTCCCTTGTGCTTATTTTTGATCAATAATCTTGCTTTCACATTTATTTTTCCACCTAGTTAGTGTGTATTTAAGGTAGAATTTCGGAGTTTGAGGCTAGAGATTTGGAGGCTTTGATTTTGGGCTTTGAGTGGTCATTCGAGGTCGGATTTTGATAAATTTGGTATGGTCGGACTCGTGAGTGAATGGGTTTTCACATTTTGTGATTCTTTTCCCGATTCCGAGACATGGGCCCGAGTCGACATTTTAGGACGGATTTCGGAATTTTTGTTAAAGTCTTGATTTCATTAATTAGATTAGTGTATTATAGTTGTATTTATGATATGTAATTATTTTTGTCTTGATTTGGGCCATTCAGAGTCAGATATTCGTGGAAAAGGCATTGCTATCGATTGATTGAGCTTGGTTCGAGGTAAGTGGTTTGCCTAACCTTGTGTGGGAAAATCCCCTTAGGATTTGGTATTGACGTGACATGTGAGCGCCGTGTATGTGAGGTGACGAGTACGTACACGAGCTATTTGTTGAAAAACCCGATTTATTTTATCGAGTAGTAGCATGTTTTCCCTTTAATTTGAGTTATACCGTTTAAATGAGTATTAGTTTGTTTTCATTGTTAATTGAGCTATTCCAACATGCGTAGTTATCCTGATTAGCCTAATATCGCATGTCTACGTGCTTTAACTGCTTATTTGAACTCTGTGAAGCATGCCTAGTTGATTTCCTATTTTTCCTTGCTCATTATCACTCTTAACTGTAGAATTCTTGTTGTTAAATATGGTATTTATCGGTTGAGCTGTGTGTTTACTTTTGAGACTATGAGGCAGTTCTCCAGGAGTTCTCCCTGCATATTTACTTTTGAGACTACGAGGCGGTTCCTATGGAGTTCTCCCTGCACATTAACTTTTGAGACTACGAGGTGGTTCCTCGATAGTTCTTCTTGTATATTTACTTTTGAGACTATGAGGCGGTACCTCGGAAGTTCTCCCTGCATATTTATTTTGAGACTACGTGACGGTATCTCAAGAGATCCCCTACTGTTTATCCCTATGTGTTGCATTGTTATATCGCTGTGTTTTCTTTTTGTTAAATTCCAGTCTCTTATTATACTGTTATATTTTCCTGCTTTATTTATCATATACCAGTGGGCCTGACCTGACCTCGTCACTACTCTACCGAGGTTAGGCTTGGCACTTACTAGGTACCGTTGTGGTATACTCATGCTACTCTTCTGCACATGTTTTTGTGTGCAGATCTAGGTGCTCCTTATCAGCCCCGCTACTGGCTGAGAGTGCTTGCTGTTGTATGGAGACTTCAAGGTACGTCTGCCACGTCCGCAGACCTCGGAGTCCCCCTCTATTCTCTCCTATGTCATTTACCTTCCGTACTTCTTTTGTTTGACTCTGGTGTATAGAGATACTAGTTTCCTTCTGTAGCTTGTGACTTATGATGTTCTGGGTTTTGGGAAGACTGTGTATTATAGAGTATTGGTTATTGCACATGCCAAGCGGCATTGTTATTAGTTATTTAGTTATCCACTACTGTAAGTTGCCAAGCTTTACTTTCGTTTTTGTTATATTTCAGCAGTTTGTTAGGCTTACCTAGTCGTAGAGACTAGGTGCCGTCACAACGTTATACGAAGGGAGTTTGGGTCGTAAGAAGCACACCATGAAGTCTCCAAATAATCAGTAAGTGCTATCCTGAATGCCGCTAGGTCCAGTACCAAAATCTGCATGAAAATATGTAGAAATGTACTATGAGTACAAAAACAACGTGTACTTAGTAAGTATCAAGTCTAATCTCAAATAAGTATTGACATTGTTTTTGACAAAGGTGTGATACTTTCTTTCTCAACCTGGACAATTTATAATAGCATAAAATTATAAAGAATAACCAAGAATAACGGATACAACAATGAGGTCAAAAATCAGTGATAAGATAAGCATTCCTCTTAATTGTATATCTAGCTCTTATTTTTTATTTTGCGTATTTTGCTATATCCGTATTTTGATCATATTTCGTATCAGCATACCTCTCAAATAAGATAGTCAAAACACAATATAATTTCGAAGACCACATATATAGGTGATATGCACCCAGTAGTATCTATATGAATATTTATACATGAGTCCAAGATGGTCGTGCATGCTCAAGACTCAATAATAGCCAATATCTAGCATATCCCATGTGCTCCAACATGATCCAGCACATCCCAAGTGCTCAACTTGGTACATGTATCTCCTGCGCTCACATGGCCTAATATACCATGGGTAATCACCTGACTCCGGAAGGATGGATCATATTCAAGCGCTGCACGAAAATCCATTGTGTCATAACGTATTAATAATACAATAACAACATAGAAATAATCATCGTACCATAACAAAATCAATCTGCTCAAATGTTCAAATATGTCATAATCATATCAATATGTACCAAAATCTTCATCTCTAAAGATGTATGCATATATTCAAGAAACAACCAATAAAATGCACAAGGATATAATAAATAAAGTTGTAGATAAGTAGTTATGACATAAAGTATGACTATGGTCAAACCAAGTGTATCAACATCTCAAGAATAACCCATCATGCCCAAATAATATTTCATAAGCTAAAATATGAATACTAGCATAAGTAATAGGCTCACATAGTCATACAATTAAATAAAGCAAAATTCAAGAAGAACAAACAACCAAACAAGGCATAAAGTTGCCTAAAACTATCCCAAACATGGTATATCCTTAGTGTATACGCTCGTTACCTCGCGTATACCAGCCATACACAGCAATATCAGCTCAAAGATCTGCACGCAAGGTGTAGAAGTGTAGAATGAGTACAACCGACCACATGTACTTAATAAGTAACAAACCTAACCTCAGGTTGAAAGCAGTGACAATCTTGAAAGAAGGTCAGCATCCAACACCAATAGCCAATAACAACTCACAATAATATAATTGGAATAATAAAGGCAAATAGCTCAAGAGATATGTGCTCAGCTCCCTCACAGTTACAGGAAAGTAGGCATGCTTTTCAACTATAACATTGAAGTCCAGGTCTTACTATCGAAAATCAACTAAACATGAGTTTATCAAAAGAGATGTGTTCACCAATTCCCAACACCAGATAAGAATTTTCGTTTATAAATTAACACGAGGAAAGTACATCTCTATGCCTACATGTCAAGTCATTAATTATCATATATCGCCTAACATTAGGAATATACATATATGTTCCTATATGTCAAATATACATGTCAAATCATCAAATGTCATATTACCGTCTAGCGAGAGGAAAATGCATCTATATGCCTACATGTCAAATATACATGACAAGTAAATAATCTCACAGTGATATCATCAAGTACACTCACTCTCAGAACACTCATGATGCCTGGCTCAAATGCCCCCACTCCATCACACACACACAATCACGCAACACTATATGCGTGTCTGGCTCAAAAGCCCCTCAACAAATCACATGTAAATATATCACTGTGCTTGGGCTCACTACTGGTATGTTAGACTCTTGAGCGACGGATCCTGCCCAAGCGCTAATCAAAAGCCAATATGGCATGTTGCGGCGTGCAGTCCGATCCACATAATAATAATAATAATAATAATAATAGCTCTACATGGAAGATTTTATTGAGACACCAGCCCTGTCAAGCCAGAGTCCTGTCAAGCAAACCTTAAACCACAGTCCTCCTCATGACTCTCTCAAAGCCCACCTATCTAATACGAGTCTTAAGGACTACCGGTTATGTTGCCATAACCAAGGTTTACTGCCTGGGCTCTACAGTCTCAACCTCACAACCATCGGGTGATGCAGTGTATAACTAGTAGTAAAACATGATTTATAAGTAGATTAGTATGCATAAGTTCAACACAACACTATTCAGCCTATCATTTAGGCTAAATAAATATCAAAATTATTAAAAAAAATAAATAAAATACCCGAGACTACCGGATTGTGGTCAAGTGACCTTTTCTGATTTGTTTTCCAAATAACATTTATACAAAAGGGTGTTCTTTACAAAGGAATGCCAAGAAGAGAGAAGCTAGAAAACTTAAAAATGGAGGTGTTGGCCAAGGCCTGCTTTCACCTTAAAAATTGAGATGCTTATATAATGGATCTATCTCTAAACGGACAAAAACTTAATAGTAAAATGGCCGACAAAATAATTACATGAGGGCCGACAAGATAAAAAGTAAAAAGTAATAAAACAAACAACTTTTATAAAGTTGATTCTTCCTTATCTGTAGGTCCGATTGTTTTATCAAAGTCTTTTGTCTCTATTAGCCCAATAATTCTGTGAGATTGGGTCTTGTGTCTTTAAACTTTTTCTTTTCCTTTATTCTTATTGTTGGAAGATTCTTCCACAATTTCTTTAAATCGTTGTAAATATATTTCAATTTCTTCGGTGGCTTCCATATCCTGAGACTCTCTCGCTATGACAGTTTCTTCTTCCATTGAATGATCTGTTGATGTCATGGAGAAATCATCTGGTATGTCTATGTCCATATTTTTTATTAAATCTCTCTTTACTTCCTCCATATATGAAGCCAATATTTCTGATTTAGACATAGTGCCTTTTTTCATATGAAGCTTTCTGTTTATTTTGATGAAAGGACTATCATCCATTGTTTCAATTGTTGGTGCTTCTTGTTTTTTATAATTACTGATAGCACTCTTTACAACTTCAATAATTTCACTCCCATGGAGATCCCATCAGTATTTTTCTGGAGCAATTTATTTCAGACTTTTGTATAGAAAATCCTCTTTAGATAGGGAAAACCATTTATATCAGTATGCACTTCTACAGACCATCTCATTATCCATGGTATAAAAAATTTTATAAAAAAGTACATTAATGCAATTCCAGGGAAGAAGATATTACTTTTTTGTAATTCAAATATTTTTGGGGTTACTTCGACCCATTCAGTATATAAACTTTTATATATATCTGGTAAGGTATTCGATGAAGGACCATATGATATCCACCATTGTCCGAACAAATTTAGAATTTATTCTGTAAAATTATGAGAACAAATCTTTTTAAACCAAGAATGTTGTTTATTTTTATTTTCCTATACAAGAGTTTTATGAAAACTATCAACGTAGTCCTAATAATTGAACTTTGTTGGAACCTTTTGTTCTGGGTGGGTATAATCTTTTTATTTGAGGGTACTAAGTCCCCATTGAATGAGGCTAATATCCTCTTTATGATAATGTTTGAAAAGTTATAAACTTATCTAGTATTGGCCGGGAAAAAATGATGGATTTCCGCTGATCCTGTTCATAGGAGTATAACCTCATAGTGCATCCTGTATTTATAAGCAGGAGTGGCATAATTTACCGTATCAAAATATCTACCCATGATATACCATGGATCCTTTTTCCATTAATATTCTAATAGAAGTATAGTTTCGTCATATGTATTCTTATCATATACCTCTATGTTTTCCTCACTGTCATTCAAGAGTGTTGCAGAATATGATGGAGAACTATTATCTTCCTTCTGCTTGGATTTCATAAAATTCGTAAAGTCTTTGTACATGGGATGGTTTGTATTAAGACCATATTCATTTGCAATATTTGAAGCTATTAGTGTCACGACCCAAAATCCACTAAAGGTAATGCTGGTGCCTAACACCGCCGTCAAGCAAGCCAACGGTGATTGATCAACTTAATTACTCATTTTTGTATTTTGAAATCATAATTTTCATTAATTAAACAGTGTGAAAAACATTTTACAAGGTAAAATGATAATAATTACGTGCACTTCCATACCAAACATCCAGAAGAAGCCCCCAAAACCTGGTGTCACAAGTGCATGAGAATCAACTAGGAAATATAATAAATACAACATCTGTCTGAAATACAAATTAGATCAGGAGAATATAAATAACTCTGATGGAAACTTTGCATGCTGCGGATCGTAACATAGAATGCAGTTCACGGTAAAGTACCCGCATTGGCCGTGCCTTTGCGCCCAAAAGACGCCCAGACATATATGTAACTGCACAATAAGCGTAGCAAGTACATCATGAGTACGTAAATCAATGCGTACCCAGTAAGTATCTAGCCTAACCCCGGAGAGGTAGTGACGAGGGGTCGACATCGACACTTACTAGTGGTCCAATAAATCATATACAGTAAGAAGTAAACAGATGTGAGGCAGAGTAAGTAAACAAAATAAACAAATATAAATACATGGTTCAACCTTCTCTCGACAATAAACTCGGGCTCTCAATTAGCAGTTACCTCCTCAACCGGAGTGAATATACAATGGACCTCACCAGATAGGTCATCATAATTCAAATTAGGAAAAATTCATAGATACACTGGCTTCTTGTCAAATATCACGCACGATTCCATAAGAGTATTTTGTAGAAATGCCGATGTGTACGGCCCGATCCCATCATACTGTGTACACCGCCGAGGGTCGAATGACACGAACCATAGATGCATCTATTATACTGTCGAGGCGAATGGCCCTCTCCCATTAGAGTGTGGTACATAATCCTGCCGAGGCGAAGGGCCCGATCCCATTAGAATAAGAAGGTTTAACGGGTCCTTGACCCCACTCACGAATAACGTGTGAGTTATAAATTTTAAGCAAAACCTTTTGATGAAAACGCATAGCGCGGGAAAAATTCATAAGAGGAGCACAATTATTCCGCGGCTAATCATGAAGCCTGTCAAATCTCTACTGTAGCAAGTCTAGTTACAGGCCGTAACATAAAATAAAGAAATTTAATAGGCAATGAACAACTCAAATAGTACAGTTATAGCATGGCGAGTACCTAAGTCTACCCGGACATAACATGAATCTAGCTACACACGGACTCTCGTCACCTCATGAGTACGTAGCCCCCGCAACAAGTAGCACATATCAAATAAATCACCTAGGGGTAGTTTCCCCCTCACAGAATTAGACATGCGACTTACCTCGCTCCGAAGTTCCATAACCGGCTCCAACGCCACTCAAACACCTCAAACCGATGCCCGTCTCTCCAAAACTAGTCAAACAATGTGCAAATCCATAAATATATACTCTACTACCCATAATTAATCAACTCACTACAAAATTCCAACTCCGCTCGAAAAGACAATAAAGTCAACCCACGGGCCCGCGTGCCCGGATACCGAACATTTTTGAAGATAGACATTACCAAAATATTACGAACTCAAATANATAAGCGTAGCAAGTACATCATGAGTACGTAAATCAATGCGTACCCAGTAAGTATCTAGCCTAACCCCGGAGAGGTAGTGACGAGGGGTCGACATCGACACTTACTAGTGGTCCAATAAATCATATACAGTAAGAAGTAAACAGATGTGAGGCAGAGTAAGTAAACAAAATAAACAAATATAAATACATGGTTCAACCTTCTCTCGACAATAAACTCGGGCTCTCAATTAGCAGTTACCTCCTCAACTGGAGTGTATATATATATATATATATATATATATATATATATATATATATATATAATGGACCTCACCAGATAGGTCGTCACAATTCAAATCAGGAAAACTCGTAGATACATTGGCTTCTTGTCAAATATTATGCACGATTCCGTAAGAGTATTTTATAGAAATACTGAGGCGTATGGCCCGATCCCATCATACTGTGTACACTGCCGAGGGTCGAACGTCACGAACATTAGATGCATCTATTATATTGTCGAGGTGAATGACCCGCTCTCATGAGAGTGTGGTACATAATCTTTCTCAGGTAAACGGCCAATCCCATTAGAATAAGAAGCTTTAACGGGTCCTTGACTCCACTCATGAATAAACGTGTGAGATATAAATTTTTAAGGAACACCTTTAGAGAAAAACGCATAGCACGGGTGAAATTCGTAAGAGGAGTACAATTATTCCACGGCTAATCATGAAGCCCGTCAAATCTCTACAGCAGCATGTTTATCACTCAACGCAAGTCTAGTCTCAAGTTGTAACGTAAAATAAAGGAATTTAATTGGCAAGGGACAACTCAATTAGTACAGTTGTAGCATGGCGGGAACCTAAGTCTACCCGACATAGCATGAATCTAGCTACGTACGGACTCTAGTCACCTCGTGCGTACGTATCCCCCGCAACAAGTAGTTTGGGGATTGTCTCGCTCCGAAGTTAGACAGGAGATTTATCTCGCTCCGAAGTTCTATAGCCAGCTCCAGTGCCACTCTAACAACTCGAACCGATGCCCGCCTCTCCAAAACTAGTCAAACAATGTACAAATCCATAAATATATACTCGATTACCCATAATTAATGAATTATAACAATTCTCAACTCCGCTCGAAAAGTCGATAAAGTCAATCGTCGGGCCCACGTGACCGGATTCCGAAACTTTTCGAAGATAATCATTACCCATAACATCATGAACTCAAGTACCTAATTTATTCTTAATTCAATTTCCAAAACCGTGGTCAAAATCAAAAATTACCAAATTTCTAGGTTTCTTCAAAAATCTCACATTTACTACAATTTTTCCAGTTTAAATCCACATATAGATCATGTATTTAACTCACAACCGTAGTAATCACTTACCTCATGAAGGATGACAAAAATGGCACTCCAAATCGCCCCCAAGGCCGGCTCCATTGAGAGAAAAGAGGTGAAATGGGCCAAAACCGGATTTGTTTAACTTATACATTCTGCCCAGACGACCTTCGCATTTGCGAAGCCAATGGCCGCTTCTGCAGCGTCGCTTATGTGGCAGCAAATCCGCTTCTGCGGAAAACACTAGAGACTAACCCTTAGCACATGCGGACAAGGTCCTGCTCATGCGATATCGCAGGCGCGAAAATCCCCCCTCGCTCCTACGCTTCACTCTGCTTCCATGCTCCAAGAAGCCGCATCTGCGATCCTCTTGGCCGCTTCTGCGGCTCTGCACTTGCAACCAAAACCTCGCAGGTGCGGTTACACCATATGCGCTGCTACCAGAAATTTGCATAACGCCAAATTCGCACTCTGATTTCAATTCGAATCAAACCCGAGGCCCCCGGGACCTTGACCAAATATACCAACACGTCCCAAAATACATTATGAATTTAGTCGAGGCCTCAAATCACGCCAAACAACATCGAAACTATGAATCGACGAACAAAATCCTTCTTTAAACTTTAAAACTTTAAAACTTCGATGAACTCATCCGAATCATATCAAAACATTTCGAAAGGATGCCAAACTTTTGCGTCCAAGTCACAAATTATGATATGAACCTTTTCCATGGCTCAGAACCTCAAACGGACATCGATAACATCAAAGTCCACTTCAAACCAACTTATGAAATTCTAAAACTTTAAAAAATGCCAACTTTCTACAATATGCGTTGTAATGCTTCCGAACCACCCGATACTCAACCAGAACATAAGCCCAAGTCCGATATAATCATACGAACCTATTGGAACCTTCAAATCCTGATTCTGAGGTCGTTTACTCAAAAGTCAAACTTTAGTCAATTCCTCCAGCTTAAAGCTTCCGAATTTAGAATTTTCTTTCCAAATCAACTCTGAACATCCCGATATTCAATTTCGACCACACGCGCAAGTCATAAAGCATGAAGTGAAGCTACTAAAGGCCTCAAACCGTCAGACTATGTGCTAGAGCTCAAAATGACCGGTCGGGTCATTACATTCTCCCCCACTTAAATATGCGTTTGTCCTCGAACGTGCTAAGAACTGCTCCGGAGTTATCCAAAATCACAGTTCAACACCAAGTGCACTTACTCGTGCCACCACAACCCAGTTGAGCATATTAGCTCGAGCCAGACTGGAGATCCTCCCTTTTATTTAGTCAATAAGCCTTAAAACTAAATTCCATCTCCCGCATTTCTTTACAAGACCTTATTCTAACATACGAACACCGTATCAATCTGCACATGCTGAATCCACACATGATCATACACCCATGATGACATCACACAGTGCACCACATAACTCATTTTCCCAAGGCAACCTCCTCCAAGCACAACAACTGCAATTTCACGCTCGAAGCATACCTCATAACACATATAAGCCTGATTTCAATCCTCACAATACTGCCACGACAGAAGAGATATGTAAAAACTCATAACCACCTGCCGAATCAACAAATCATAGAGTCTCTCCTCCTGACAGGAACCATTACCTAATTCTAAACTGAAAAAATAATATTTTCTCTTTAATATACCTCATATAAATCTGGTTGCACTGATGTCAGGTCCAATAATCTCGTCTCACCCAGTACAAGCTGCCCAGGCAATAAGCAACCTCAAACACTACCCAAGATTTCATACAACGGCCATCGATGCGCCAACAAGCTATAACTCGAATATGATACATAAGGAAAAACGAACTCTACAAAGGAATTTCCCAGCCCGCGTAACGAATAAAACGGTCGAGCAGACGCTATGAATCCTTCTCAGAGAATGGGTAACAAAAATACACAGAAATAAGTATATGGAACCGTACTCAACATCTCATTATTGCGGCGTGCAACACGATCCACACATGGCACCATTGCGGCGTGCAATCCAATCCAAACAACATACCTGTGGCAGCATGCCACCTGATCCACAAATAACAATAGATAACGAAATACCCATCAAGCTATAACGCTCATACCTACTAAATACCCGAATATAATATAACCTTAGGGAGACGGACAGTGCCATACGCTACAAAACTCAAGCACAATTGAGGTGCGATAAATGACCTGCATCTCGAGAGACATCCTGCTCGTATAATACCACAAGCTACACTGGACCTCAACACATATGCGGATAATCAAGTCGTCTCACAACCCACATGGCACAATAGAGTATTACATGGAATAACTGACTACGGGAATAACATCTAATGTCTGAACACTCCTGCATAAGCAACACTATGCTGAATAAACACATCTGGCCTGATGTAGAACCGATTCTGATAATACCATACTAGGCTAATAACCTTTCAAGGATCCACAATAATCTTTTCCAGGACACATAAGAACAACCGTCAAATCCGAAACAAACTCACACAATTCACAGCCCAAGGAATAGAATGCCTCTCGGGCATAAACTCTAACATTTGCGATATTACTATACTCTCCATACATGGTTTCAGTCCTTAACAATGAAGTAACTAACATGTCACACTTACACAATTCTCCCATGAGATGCGCTCCCACGACCTTTCGCACCAGGTAGCAATGTCTGCACCTCCACACCTAGGAATAGCAATGGGGCAGGGCGAGGCATGTTTAGATATATGCGGGGCGGGGCGGGTTTTAACATATG
>AWOL01S0060546.1:0-21071 GCA_000715115.1 Nicotiana otophora
CGCAATAGGCAAAGGTTTGTGACATCAAGCAATGTCACTGGCTTCTTAATTGTGCTTAATACACTCTTCAGCACTGTCAATGCCGGTGGCAAGCCTCCTGGATATGTCGAACCACTTACCGGTTGCCTCTGCCCTAAGCAAGTTTTCACGCCAGGTTGATTCCAATCGGTACCACTGTTTTCAATAAGAAAAAAAACAGTGAGAATGATCAAGTAGCACTTTCATTTGTTGCATGACTAATGAATTAGATTGCTCATCTTTGACATTTATACCATAGAACAATCGTAGGGAAAATTAGGGGTAATGTCAAGGATTATCTTCCAACTTTCAAGTTATTTTACTAAAGTCGTGAACTATTTTTTGTCGGAAAATTAACTCAACTATGTCTACATATCACATAGTAAAATAGAAAATGCTGAAAATTGCTAAATTGATCAGTCCCAGAAACACATCTATATCATCACTTCAGTAACGTACTTACATAATCCACGTGATAGTACTTCAAAAAATAAATAAAAAACATTTTCTGGCCCACTTAAAAAAACAAAAAATACTCATGATCTACCACATGGTGAAAGGCAATCGGGTGTTAGGTCAGAAATGGGTTGATTCTTCCCTTTGTTTCCTTCTAAAATGGTGCTTGTGACATGGCTATACTTACATGTCAATTTTATACAACTGGCAGCCTATTTGTGTAATTTGGGATCAGATTTTATATTTTTGTCGTTTTTATTTCTATGATTTATCAACATAGTTAAGTTACTTTTCACAAAAAATAATTTTATGACTTTGATGCAATAAATTTAAAGTTAGATGTGTCATAAGCCTATTGATTCACCAGTTTGCTAAGCTACTTGTCGGCTACTCGCTCTGTAACCAGAATAGAGCTTGGGACTTAAAACCACCCGCTTTTACATATAAATCTTGATAACTTAATCCGAGTAAGATTAGACCAAATCATGGTAAACTTTAATTGGTCAAACTCTGTAGCACTTACTTGTAATGTGACGGGGAAATCCCTTGAAAGAAAACCATAGTTTTTTCAGGATCAACGTTGGTGTCAATCCACTTAGCCCATGTATATAGGGCTCTCTCAAAAGCAACCACACGGTCCATGTCTTTATAGTATTGGCCTCCTATTTCAATAAAATCCCATCTGCAAAACAAAAGTGACAGAAATAAAGGCTGTGAAGTTTTTTGTTTGAATTGTGTTGTGCTAAAATAGCAATAGGCAGAAGTGGTAAGAGAGCTTAACGGCTGAGTGGCTCCTCTGCGGTTCCACCAATGCCAAGTGTTGAAGATAAGCATGTCAATTCCTTTCCACAACTTGCCACCTTCAATTGAGTCTAGTTTTAAGATTCTGCCCTTTTCTTCCCTCACAACGTCCACCAAATACACACTCCGGTCCAACATCACGTCAATTCCAAAATCCTGAAAACACAATATGTTTATTACTTGACAATTTAAGTTTAATTTGAAACACAATATGATCAGTCAAATTATTTATGTACTGATGCATAATCTTCAAATAGGCCAAATACATAGGCGCCTCAAACTTGTCTACATATTTTATTTAGGCACCTTATTATCTAATGATTTGACCTATTGAACACCTTATGGTAATTGAAAATGTGCTTATTAAATATCTCACTGACAATTTCTCGTCAAAACAAGGTGCGTGATTTTCAAACACAGTGACATGGCAAATAAGCCAATCACAAGTGACGTTACAAAGTTAAATTTGATTGGACGTTGGCACTTGTAGCATGTGTTGAAGGTTCATATTTGCTCCAACCCTTGCTTAATGTTTAATCGAGGAATACATGTTCCATTAGCTAAGATACGTCGACTTCCACCAAAAGAGCCAAATCCTTCCCTATTAGAAGGTGAACTTATAGCCTGTTTGATTAATTTTTTAATTTCTTTTTACATAAGTGTTTTTTCGGTCAAAAATATTTATTTATTTTTAAAATTAAAATGTTTGGCTAAACTTTCAGAAGGAAAAAAGTATTTTTGAATAGAAATAGAAACTGTTTTTAAGAAGCTGAGAAAAGTAATTTCTTCTAAAAGTAGGATTTTTTAAAAACTTAGTCAAACACTAATTGCTGATCAAAAGTATTTTTCAAATTGATGGGTAAAATTTCTCACCAAAAGTACTTTTATGCAAAAAAAAAAAAAAAAAAAAAAAAAAAAAAAAAAAAAAAAAAAAAAAATTGACGTGAAGGATAACACTAAAACAGACTAAGTGGCAGCGCAATCAATCTTGTAACCTGAAATTTCGTTTCCTTTCCTACTAGTATTATTTTCCTTAGTTGCCTCATAATGTTGCGTGAACGTATTAGCGAATGTCTATGTAGGGAAAATGATAAAGAAATATTACCGAGAAAGTGAATATAGAGACATCGCCAACTCTAGTTGCGTTGTAATTGGTCTTAGGAACTGATGTGTAAAGAAGGCATATGAGTGATTGCCACTGGTTTCTGCTGAGAGAATCTCCCACGAACATGATACTTTTCCCTTTGAATTTCTGCAAGAATGACCGTCCATCAAATCTGCATATATTTGACACAACAACAAAAAAATATCAGATAAATCTTCGATTAACCCACTAGTAATCGATAATTTGAAAAGACAAGAAATTAAATTATGTAAGGGTTTACAACGAAATTATCCTACTCCACCTATTGTCCTAAATTTTCGGATTGAATATTAGATTACCCCAGCGACTAGAGCATAGATGCATTTAATTTTGACAAGATTTTGTGTATTTTAGAACAGAAAAATTATGTGTCTAACTGGACTAAGATCATAAGTATTTCTACACAGTTGTCTTTTTCTAACTAAGTCAAGAATTTGCATAAGTTGGTTAAAGGCAGCTCTTTACTCAAAGCTTATAGTGACAGTTCAGCAAACATAATAAAATGATTATCTTACAACTGGAAATCTGAAAAAGAAGTGAGAGGGGCCCTACAACAGGAAAAAAAAGTACGGTAATGTGTTTTAATTGGTATCCCCTGTCTTTTAATGTGTTTTCTTTTTTCCTTTGTGGAAATTGTACAATTTTAGATCAAGAATGTAGTATTTACTGCAGAAAACCCTAATAATATATATGATTGAAATATATTGGAACAGAAGGTGACATATGCTTTTTGCAAACAATGAAACCGCCGTGTATATCAAATGTAGTCTCAATTATATCTCACTTAAATGTCTTAATTAATCTGTATTTTTAATTGAAAATCTTTTTAAAAAAAGAGTGATTAGTGACATCTTATTTTAAAAAAATATATATTAAATACTAAAATGACTAATATGCATTAAAAAGGAAGGGGTGGAAGAATCACTTTTGGGGCAGAAACAGAGAAATGAAAAAGCCAATTACTGGCAACGCAAAGATTGTATTACAGCCTTCGAGATTTCCATTCAAAAATCATTATTAGGATTTAGGCCTGCCACTTTTCTGTGGGGTGGTCACGGGTCACCTTACAATTTACAAACATCTATTCACATGATCACCTCCATCAATTCTTTCAATCTACCCTCAAGCCCCCCATCACTTTCAGAAATCATTGTACATTACTCATTTTCACATAGATTGTAATTTAACATCTTTAGCTTAGAACGATTCAGAAACAATAATTCAATCAGCTGCATAGAAAACATATATATATATATATATACACTGAAATCCCGGAATCCGGAGAAGATAGTATTTACGCATAACTTAATATTACTCTGTAGGAGTAGATAGGTTATTTCTGATATATATATATATATCAAAAGTTATATTTATACGTATATATTAAATTTTGCACTTCCGAACTTTACCCCTAGGAAATGGAGAAAAACCATAGAGATAGACAGTTAGAGTTACCTCTTTAAGGAGCAGCCATGGGGTTGCCATCTGTACTTAAGGTAATCTTGATCAGGACGGCCATTCCTTTGGCAGTTGAATTCATGTTCAATGAAAGGACATTGTGTTGAATTGTAAAGAGGATAAGTTTGATCTTCAACCCAATTTCCTTCAAAATAGCTGCAGCTCTGCTGTGGATGTGCATTTGAATGGTGAAAAAGAAGCACAAAAAGACTTGTTAGCGTAAAGAAATTCCAGCCACCCTCTAAGCCCATGTTTCTTATGATGGCTGCTAATCTTTGTCTTTTTAAAGAGAGAAACAGAAGCAGAATTGCCTCTTTGCTACTTCTCTGTGCTTTTGTATGTCTATTTGCTCATAAAGCACAGAGAGTAGATTGCTAAGATCTATGGGAAGATTATTAGATGGAGTCACTACTTTTCTGAAAACAAAGTAAGATGTATGAATAAGTTAAAAACTGTTAGATTCGTACGTTTCTTCACATATTTAACCATTAGATTGCCAAGATCTTATGTTTTGTTTTTTCACATATTTAACCAGAGTAGGAAATATAACAGGACAACAGAACAGAGAAGTAGATTGTTAGTGTTTGTAAATCTCCTTTTATAAATTTTGGCTCCATTATAATAGGGCATAATTTGGTAAAAACCGAATTACCGTATCGAAATCGAAAATTTTGGTATTTGGTATTCGATATTTTGGTATTTGATATGATATTTGGTTTAAGTTTTAATACCGAAATATCGATACCGTACCGAAATATATATTATATTACACAAAACGCATATTATCAATTATAACATAAATATACAACAAGAACAACAAGAACAACCCAGTATAATCTCACTAGTGGGGTCTGGGGAGGGTAATGTGTACGCAGACCTTACCCCTACCCTGGGGTAGAGAGGCTGTTTCCAATAGACCCTCGACATCCTTCCCTCCAAGAACTCCCTACCTTGCTCTTGGGGTGACTCGAACTCACAACCTCTAGGTTGGAAGTGGATGGTGCTTACCATCAGAGCAACCCACCTTGTCTAAAAGAAATTATAACATAAATATAAAAAATCTAAAATTGTACTTTCCTTTATTCTCTAAGTTCATCAATTAGCTCTAAACAAGTAACAAATATTTCTAGTGATCAAATTTATTCTTTTATGTACAGTTTTCTCTCTGTGGGTCGATATTTGCTGGTTTTGGACAACTTTTGTCAAGAAACATTTTCATTTTTATATTTTTGAGTACTTTAATTAAGAATATTAGAGTCTATGGCTCTATGCACTAGTTAGTATTCAAACCGAATAAACTGAAGTTATCGAACCGAATAAATCGAAACCGAAAGGAGAAAAACCGAACCATACCGAATTTAATTAGGTACGGTATTGGTATAGGATTTTAAGAAACCGAAAACACCCAACCAAAATATCTAAATACCGTACCGTACCAACGAACGAACACTCCAACATTATAACATGAATTACTTTTATCCTTTCAAGTTTTTACTTTTATAGTCCAATAATAGCTAGTTTGGCCAAACTTCTTTTTTGGTCAAAAGTATTTTTTTCCTTTTTTGACAAAAGTATTTTTTAAAAGTTAAGGTGTTTGGTCAAGTTTCTAGAAGAAAATAAGACTTTTGAATAGAAGCAAAAGCATTTTTTGAAAAATAAATAAAAATAGTTTTTTCTCAAAAATGCTTTTTTGAAATATATTTTTGAGAAAAACACACGTAGAAGTACTTTTTAAAAGTTTGGTCAAACACGAATTGTTACTCAAAAGTGTTTTTCGAATTAATTGGTCAAACACAAATTGCTTCTCACCAAAAATATTTTTTTAAAAACATTGGCTAAATTGCTAAATTACTAAAAGTACTTTAGTTTAGAGTAATATTTTTCACTAAATTACTAAATATATTTTCATTACTTATTACAAAATATTACTTGAATAGACATACTATATTTCTCAACTAATAATCTAATATAATTATTGCAAAAGTTAATATTTACATACATATTTTTGTAAAAGTGTGTGTACTGTTAATTTGATTTATATTCGATTCAAATTTTCTTTTACTTAAATACCAAACCAAGTTAAAATATCACCAATATTTTTAAACTTAACACTAAACACAATCAAACCAAAATAAAAGCAGATCTTTGTACCATAAATCATGCGACGTCTACTATTCGTCCCTTCCCCTCCCCCTTGAAAGAGTTGGTGGCGTGGGGCTTTATTATCAATTAATTGCAATTTAATGGTCAAGACAAACAATTTAAAAATTTTAATTGGTTTCTTCCACATTAAAAGTGCCTCCATTACTTCTTAATATAATGATTTAATAGCTTAATATCATGGGTCAATAGTAAAGGGTGAATTTGTGTCTAATAGTAGTAATTATTTGATAGATTTATGGAATTAAAGGCATCATTGATCTTTACATATTGTAATTGCACGTTGACGTTTTCTCCAAATTTAGTTGTTTTTCTCTATTTTTTGAAAAGAAACTAAAAGGTTGCATCTTCTTTAATGATCTTATATTAGGAGTGTACCTGTAATGATTTTATATAAGTAACCAAATGCATTTCGTTATATTGGGTAAAGAAAATCTCATTTCGTAACCATTAATAAAATCAAAGTCAACAAAAAAAATATAATTTTTGAATGTACCACGGACACATAGATAACCTAATAGTAGTATATAATTAAGGAATAGTAAAGGCACTTTAAATGGAGCATTACCCAACCATCAAAGGAGTAATCGTAAACGATTAAAATGCATATTTCGTTAGATAAAAATGAAGTTTTTCTCTAGAGGTTGTGCGTTTCATGTAAACTTTAAGACGACAGATATTAAATAAGGAAAAGAGTACATCGACTTCTTCCGTTTCTGTTATTCCAACTTTTAATCCATAATTTAATCAATTTGAAGCACGTATCACTATTAACTTGTTATTAGTATTCATATGCTCCAAAGTGAGTATACTATCGTTTGTCGTTTGAACATGCTAATTCCAAAGTGAGTTTTTGTCACGATCCTAAATCCACTAGTCGTGATGGCACCTAACCAAACTCGTTAGGTAAGCCAATTAACTACTAAACAATTCCAATAACAATTAATAAAGTGATTAAGTAAAGAAATATCTGAATCTTATACAATCTCCAAGGACTGGTAGTACAAATCATGAGCTTCTAAGAATAGAGTTTACAAAGCTGAAATGAAGTAAATACATCATCTGTTTGAAAAATATATTAATAGAGTTTTATAGATCTAAGGCTACCATGAACAAGAGACAGTTACAACCGGGACGCAGGTACATCTTCAATGCCGGCTCCCGTCGATCATAGCAACGTCAGCAGTCAATATCTGCACGCAACGTGCAGAAGTGTAGTATGAGTACAACCGACCCCATGTACTCAATAAGTAAGAAACCTAACCTTAGGTTGAAAGTAGTGACGAGCTAACACAAAGGTCGGGTCCAACACCAATGTTCCACAACAGTTCATAATAGCATAGTACAAGTAACAAAAGAGGTATCTCAGAAATAAAATGCTCAGTTCGTTCAAAGTTCCAGAAAAAATAGGCATTTCTTTTCAAGTATCTCAGCGAAAATCCAAATCTTTTACCGAAAAAGCCAAATACGAGTAAGTTTGAAAACTGTGATTTTTTCCAAAAATCCTTTCAACAATAAATAAGATGTTTCATTTTCCTTTCAGATAGCAAGTGCAATATGTCTCTCTATACCATATGTCATAAATGACGTGATACTATACAGCATGAGAAAACATTCATCTCTATGTATGTCAAGTGTGCATACCACATGCGATGCAAATCAGTGGTAAAGATCATATGTATACTCTCAGAGTATTAATTCAATTCGTCCTCCCAGTCACTCAGCACTCGGCACTCACACTCAGTAGGTATATGCGCTCACTGGGGGTGTGTAGACTCCGGAGGGTCTCCTACAGCCCAAGCGCTATATCCGTACAGACAATTCACGTGCCTTAATATTAATATCTGGAATCGACGGACAACTTACGTGCTATAGTAAGTCAATCTGTCCTACTGCGGCGTGCAGCCCGATCCCATAATCATCCTCACAATCATGCCCTCGGCCTCACTAGTCATTAATCTCTCCAGTCTCTCGGGCTCACAATGTCATGATACAAGCCCGAAAACAATGATATGATGCATCAATAAATAACAACAGAGACACAGATATGATATGCATGTGAATGCGTATACCTGAGTATGTAATGCAATGAAAGCAGATTACTCAACAACAGAAATGACCTCAGTGAGTCCCAACAGGGTAAGCATGTAGCCTAGACATGGCTTCTAACATAATCACAGTTCGATAACTCTAGTACGTAGAGATTTCATGAATTCAAACAAGTTCAGGTAACTACACTGTACCACAAAAATAATGAAAATTATAGTTCACACGGTGCACGCCCACACGCCCGTCACCTAGCATGTGCTTCACCTCAAAACCAAATACATAACACATATATTCAGGGTTCATACCCTCAGCTCCAAGATTAGAAGAGTTACTTACCTCAAACAAGGCAATACCAATGCCGAGCAACCCAAGCAATAATCTAAAGATTCCATTCCGCGTGTTCCGAATTCCGAACGGCTCGAAACTAACCAAAAACAACTCAAATACATCAAACAGTGCTAAAGGAACCAATCCCGATCGAAAAAGATCAAATCTTGAATCAAAAGCCCAAAATCGGCCAAAAGCCCAACCTGAGCCTGCACCTCAGAACCCGATAAAATTCACAAGATCCGACAACTCATTCAATTACGAGTCCAACCATACTATTTTCACTCAAATCTGACTTCAATTCGATGTTCAAAACTCAAAAATTCATATTTTGAAACTTTAAGCCAAAACCTCCAATTTCCTCGATACATTTCACAATCCAATTACCAAAAATGAAGGTAGATTCGTGATATAAAGTCAAAAATGAGTAGAAAATACTTACCCCATTCCACAAGATGAAAATTGCTCCAAGTATCGCCTCAATCCGAGCTTGGAAATGTTAAAATGAAGCCAAAATCGCGAACCCTTGTATTTATCATTTTGTCGAGCACTATTGTATTTGCGGTAAATTGTTCGCATCTGCGACCACCGCTTTTGCGGAAAAACTTTGCTTCTGCGGGCCTCCTCGTCCAGCTCACATTCGGCTTCTGCGACTCCATTGTCGCTTCTATGACCAAGGCACCTGCACAAAACCAACCGCAAGTACGATCACACCAGAATCAGCAGCCTTCAGTAATGCACTATGCAACGAAACTCATCTGAGCCACTCGGGACCCCGTCTGAATATACCAACAAGTCCAATAACTTAACACAGACCTACTTGAGGCCTCAAAACACGCATAACAACATCAAAACGACGAATCGCACCTCAAATCGAATTTAATGAACTTTGAACTTTCAAATTCAATAACTTGTGCCGAAACATAAAAAATAAATTCAGAATGACTTCAAATTTTGCGCACAAGTCCCAAATGATAAAACAAAGCTATTTCAATTCCCGGAATCATAATCCGAATCCGATATCAAAAAGTTCACTCCCGATCAAACTTTTCCAAAAATTCAATTTTTGCCATTTCAAGCCAGATTCAACTACGGACCTCCGAATCATAATCTGGACACGCTCCTAAGTCCAAAATCACCCAACGGAGTTAATGGAACAATCAAAACTCCGTTCCGGCTTCAAATTCACAAAAAAGTCAAACTTGGTCAACTCTCCCAATTTAAAGCTTCAACAATGAAATCCATTCTTCCAATTCGATTTCGAATAATCTGAAAATCAAAACCGACGATTCACATAAGTCATAATGCATCATACGGAGCTACTCATGCCCATAAACTACCGAGCACAGTGTAAATGCTCAAAAACAGCTGATTGGATCGTTACATTCTCCCCTACTTAAACATACGTTCGTCCACGAACGTGCCAAGAGTTGTTCCCAAAGCCATCAAACTGTCGTATAACCTTACCATTCACGTACCTGGGGGTGATCCCACGTTACCCTATCCCATACAGGTCTGATAACACAACATAACTGAAAATTTTCAATTCAACCTAGTCCACAAGCCTTAGAATCCAATTTCCAACATCCGGAACTTCTTATAAGATCTGAATCTAGAAACCTACACACTGTGTAAGTCTGAACAAGCTATACCAAGCCGCAACCATAACCCAAGATATAATTACATGGTATAACACATAACATAGATACTCGTAGCAATGATTTCTAATCACAGTAGCTGCTCAAAACAACCCAATGCCGGTAATAAACCTCATATCAAACAAGACTCCATTCTAAAACCTCTGTATACTGCCGATGATGAAAGAAACACGCATAACTCATAACCATTCATCAGAATCTCCAATCATGGAGCTCGCTGTCCTTCAACAAGAACTATAGCAAATTTCTAAGCCGACTTTTGATATTGTCCTCCCAACCATGCTGTAATCAATTCTGGTAGTATCCATTCTAGGTCCAATGACCTCATCTCATCCAACACGACCACTCTAGTGACATGACGCGCCCATACAATCTAAAGCCACAACCCGTGCAATCTGTGCACCAATAAGCAACATTCCAAATGTACTCAATCATGGAAAAATGACTCAGACGAGAGAACTGCCCCGCAAGCTCAACAAGTACCACCACAACGCAATGCTAAGAACTTATCACACATCGTTGAACCAAAACACATGAATCTAACACAAGGGATCATATCTCAATATAACTCCACTGCAATGAGTAACCCCATCCAAACACTAATCTATATGAAATACCTCAGCCACCATGCTCGTAATCAATAACCAAGCGCAAGCCAATATCAAGTACTCAAAGTGCATTACCATAACCATGGAGAAGAAGATGACATAGTGCCACACAAAACCCGAAAGAACATAACCCATACGTCATCAACCATGCAATACCCAATTACTCATCTCGCTCAAATTCCGCTATAAAGCCCAAATAGAACCGCACCGGGTGTGCTATAACCAATGAATCATAACTCCTCGTAGCATAGAAGAGTAACCCATAGATCATTTCAGAACACTGATAAGCTCAACAACAACCGAGTGGCACATCTCTCAATAATAGCAGTATGGAGCCAACCAATCTGACCCGGTGTAGAATACACATCCTAAATGGGCATACCAATAGACCCCCAAATCAACTCTGACCACCCACAATGGATAAATAACCCCCCAAAGGTCCACAATAACTGAATCATAACACTTATTATCATCTAGCAAGCTTCGGCCATAACTTCATAGTCCACAACCATGAAATAATCTGCTCTTGAGAACTCCCGGTCTCCAAATCCATAGGACACACGAATCACCATATTTGATCCCAAATCCACCGCCACAATGTCTAACACATCTCTCATACACGGTCATCTCACGAGGAATACTTCTAAAATTCTTCCGTGCCATATAGCAAAATTTGAATATCAGCGGTCGATCAACTAAGAGAGTGCCGCAATACCAATGAAGTATCCATAAATCAAAACACATTGCCTCTTCTGAAGTGTATACTCTCATTAGGCCATACCGATTAGTAATATCATTTACCTTGTCATCTGAAACCGTCCATGCTGCCTACGAATTTATGTCTTTCCCTTCAAAACTGAACTGTGACCTTGCACATGCAAATCTCAAGCCCACACAACACACCGCATATACCATGCCATCATGTGAAGAGTACAAGAATATCATAATCAATTGTGAGTCACAAGCAGAATACATACTCGATCGGTCAGAAATATTCCATTTGATCTCATCCTAGAGAAAATCCTAGTACGTAACATATTCCTCACACCGGTAAGAAATATACTCCTCGAACCATGGTAAATTCCATTGAGAATCTTCGAAGCACATAACCAAGATATTAGAACCGAATCTTTATAACTCAACCCAACCACGCAGTTCGCCAAAACCCAAGAGCATTTCCATGAAACACCTATTGAGACTAGCCACAACATAAGTACCCAAAGAACTGATTATATCCATTACTGTGCTGATCCAACCTACTACCACGATGTCCTATTTCTCTAAGTCCCTTCCAAGTTGCCTTCAAATTGATACTTCTCCTTGCTGGAACACCACGATCCTTAACCAAAATTCACCACACAAGAGACCCTAGTATAAAATCACAACGCCCTAAGGCCCATAAGCCGCTGACTTCCCTCTTAAGCACCCCAAAGCACCACAACTGAGACACCCACTCTAAAGAGACCTTATGTGAACCTAAAACTATTTCCTTCACCTTCTTGATACTGAAATACACAATCCATAATGATATAAAAATGTCACAAGTCTCGACACCATCCAATGCAAATATCAGATCCTAGCCATATACCAATCCGAAATTCTCAATTCCTACATATAATTCTTGAATCCATTAGAATCCTTCTCGTGAGTCATCCACTCGACTCAAATCTCAATTAAACCGACCGAACGACCTGTTCCCCATTAGCACAGCAACACCCAAGGGAGTAACCCACACTCCTAAGCAACCGAGCAAATTCCTACTCCATGTACATTACATCCTTCGTGAATAACCACTCAATTCTTTTATGATTCCCATATACCCATAGAGTGTAATACAACCTATATTCATAAATTCCTTTACCCGAGTCATCCTCGATACCTCCGCAAGTCATAACTAATTCATCAGTATACCCCGAACCGAAACCAATACAACAACCGTGCAATTAGCTCAAAGCCATGGAATAAAATATCTGATTACTTACAATAACCATACCCCATTACTACCATAATTCCACAGTGAGATTCCACTAAATCTTTCATCCGCTCATGCAACACAAACCATCTAGTACCTCAAATCATCTGCAAATCTCGCGTTCATCCTCATGATGGTTAAGCCAACTTCCACAAGTGATCCAAACTTAAATTGCAACATATATCATTCACTGGTAAAAGAGAACTTTCTACAAAACATCATAGGGATAACACAACCTCAGGGACCCTCGCAGGGGATAACCCACCTGCTTCGCCTCAAACTGACATCTTGTTATACCTTTTCGTAGTCACAATTACTATGCAATCACTTAGTCTATCTGAGTCCAAAATCATTAACCATGTATAAGAATTTAATTTGTCCCAAAATTTAACAATGTGAAAGATCCTTCAAAACATTCATACTCGAGACTGTACGTCACATCAAAACAAAAATCAAGCACCCAATGGCCTTTCCTTTACATTTCACGAAAATATTCTCGTCACATTCAAATCGTCTTAACACATCCCGCAGTTACATCGTACTCATTGCAAGGCCATTCCACCGCTCATCGAGCCATAAATTCCACTCGTAGGGGAATTACCAGACATATGAGTCAAAATGTATAAGTTACAACTGAAGCTACCGAGCTTAAGTTGCGGCTAACCATGGCCTCAAGTCCTCTAGACCGGCCAATCACTGAAACACAAAATACACATCTCGAACCTCGTTCATAGAATCACAAGTCGGCGATGCACAGCTGATACTGAGCGCTCACATGCGCATAAAATGCGTGGAAGGAATTCAAAGAGTTACACTTCAAGATGAATCAATGCCGTACGATATGGAAAGAAAGATGGGAAGTATATCCTAAATGTCATGTAGCCTCTCGAAGATAGGTATGGACGTCATCATACCGATCCACCAGATTCTACTAGACAGTTGCTCATGAGTTATAGAACCTAAGAACCTAGAGCTTTGATACCACTTGTCACGGCCCCAAATCTACTAGTCGTGATAGCACCTAATATCACACCTCTTTTCTACCCCCCAAAAAGATATGTGTTTGTTATGGATTATTGTGGGTTAACGAGTTTTTCCAATTAAAGTGACAAATTTGAATAGGGATTATTTTATTTACAGAGTCGCCACTTAGAATTGATTTTTTGAGTGTTTCAAGTCACATTTTATTTGATTCCCTAGTCAAAGGAAGGTTTGACTCTATTATTATTAGTCTGTGAAAATAAAGTCCAGGTAAGAAATTTTGTTGGCCGGGGAGAAGGTGTAAGGCATTCCCCGAGTTCCGTGGTTCTAGCATGGTCGCTTTATTGATTACAACTTGGCTTGAATTAATTTTAGATAAACTGTGATTTATTGGTTTTCATGTTTTATCTGTCCGCTTTTATATTAAAATATGGAATTATCTTTGAAATGAATCACGTGTGTGAATCCATTTTGTTTATTGTGCCAAAATCATGTCACGTGTACGTGCACGCAATTAATAGCATTTTTATTATATTTAAGGTTGTTTCGCCCAAAGTTGCGCGAACGCACACCTTGCTTTTAGTTTTGGGAATCGTAATTATGTCACGCGAACGTATACATAATCACGATGATTCAATTAATTATGAGTACACCTAAAGCATTCTAGCGCATTCATGATTTGTTTCTTTCCTAAGTTTGAGATTATTGTGAAGGCCATGAATTATGGAATTACTTATGGAAAAAGTGTATGATTTTAGATATTTGAATAAATAAATCATCATATACCAATACCCTACAACCCAACAATTGAATCCCAAACTCATTACGGTCTAAATCTTCCCAACTTTAAAGCAAGTTTGAATGTCATATTTCCAAAAACATGATTAAGCATATAGCATTTAAGGACTAACTTACATTATTATTTATAAAGTTTAAAGACAAATAAATAAAATCACATGAAATATAAAAAGAACAGAGGGAAGAATAAACCTTTAATGCAAAATTTTCAATTAAATGAGTCTCCAAGAACAGGTACAATAACTCAGACGAAGGTCGAACAAGCATAAGCGACGAATAACATCAAACCTAGTGAACGGAGCTCCAACGGAATCCTCGACCTCGACTATTGACACCACTTTTTGGCATGTAAAAAGGATGTTATGAAGTATTCTTTTGGGTTTTGGGTGATGACTTGCTGGATTGTTTGAAAGAAAGACGAAGAAAGAATAACACGAGTAGAAATTCTCTTAGCGTAGAAGAAGGAAAAATAGTTTCTCTCAATTCCCTCCTCCCTTCTTTTTTTCTCATTTCCTCCCTCTTTTCTCCTTGCATTTCTCTTCTATTTATAGAAAAAGCAAAATCGGAATTTTTTCAGAATTTCTTTTATTTTTTAACTAAAAAGAATTTCCACTTCCCATTTTTCTTTTTTTTAAAAAAATAATAATTCCCCACTTTCCTTTACTTTTCTTTTTTTTAATTTTTCACTTTTTTTAATATAATGTTTTTATTTTCCACTTATTTCACTTTGTTTTTTTTAATTTCCATTTATTTTACTTTTCTTTTTTTTTTAATTCCACTTTATTTTACTTTTTAAAAAAAATTCACCTACCTTTACTTTTATTTTTTAATTCCAACTTTCCTTTACTTTTCATTTTTTAAAATTTCCCCATTCTTTTACTTTTATTTTTTAAATTTTCCACTTTCTTTTACTTTTTTATTAAAAATTTCACCTACTTTTACTTTTACTTTTTAATTACATACTTTTAATTTTCTTATTATTTTATTCCCATCCGAAAATTAAAAAAATATTTAATTTTTTCGGTTTTTTAATTGATTTTATTTTAAAATAAATATAAAAAATAAAAATAATACTAATAGTAATAATTGACCTTTTTAATTATTTTTAGTTTTTACCCTATATAAAAAAAGTGTAACAAAGCTAAAAAATATATATTAAATTTCTAAAAATATTTACATAGTAGAAGGTAATAAAAATTCAAGTATAGTCAAAAATTAGGTGCTCACAGCTGCCCCTCTTTGCTTGAAAACATGAAGAGTTTTCAGACAAAGACTAGGTGAGCCATGTGACCAATTTTTGACCAAACCGTTATTCAAAAGGAAAAGAAATAAAAGATAGGGTGCAACCGAATCTGGTTTTGGACATCCTACATATCCCGGGTTATAGGGGGAATCAGGTCACGCGTAGTTCAAGAAGAATGGTAGAATGATGAGTTGAGGAGTCTAGTGAGATTCCGTCGAGGCTCCGATCCGCGGTCCTGCTATTATATCAAATTAAAAAAGTAACTAAACAAGCCTATTAGCTATGAGTTACAAGATTCCTATCAATGAGTCTTCTGAAACTTGATCTTGAGTCTTGAATGGTTCTTCATGCAGACTCTGATGTAAACCTTGATGCTCGCTAGCTGTAGGTGCTAGTTCATTGTTCTATAGCTTCTTCTAATCAAAACGAGACTCAAATGCTCGATGCTTCAGTCATGTCTTGAGCATTCCACATCTTTTCAACTACTTTTGCATTTTGGATTCACCTATTTATTTTTCTTTTATTCTGAATTGAGACTTCTTTTTTTGGCCATCTCGAATCCTGTGCCTCGAGATAAAACCTACTCAGACACCAAAATAAACAAACGAACAAAATATTTCTGTCCCAGTTTGCACTAGAAAAATTTCGTGAGTTATTGTAACAAAATTCTAAACTACTTCTTTATTAAAAGCAATAAAAGGTCGGGAATGGTGTACCCCGAAAAACAAAAATAGAGACTAGGGAATGGAGACCTTATATTGAAAAAACGAAACTAGGGAGTGGAGACCCTATATTGAAAAATCGACTAGGGATTAGTGTACACTGATACTGGTAAGGAAATGTAACTTGGGGTTGATACCCTGTATTACGGAAAAATAATGTAATCAGGGGTTGGTACCCTGTATTACTGAAAAGAATGTAGGCATGGGATGGCATCCTGTATTACTGAAAGGAAATGTAACGAGGGGATGACACCATGTATTACAAAAAATAAATGTAACCAGGGGTTGGTGCCATGTATTACTGAAATAAAAATGAATCCCCTGGGCGAAAAGGTTCTACCTGGGTTAAACTGCGAAAAGGGATCTTGGGCGAAGAGTACTTCTACTCGGAATATAAGTTGGATCCCCCTAGGAGAAAAGTTTCTACCTCGGTTAAACTACGTAAAACAACCTGAGCGAAGAGTACTTCTACCCGGAACTATGAGCTTGATCCCCCTAGGCGAAAAGGTTTTACCTGGGTTAAGCTACGTAAAACAGCCTGAGCGAAGAGTACTTCTACCTATAACTATGAGCTGGATCCCCCTAAGCGAAAAGGTTCTACCTGGGTTAAGCTATAAAAAACAACCTGAGCGAAGAGTACTTCTACCCGGAACTATAAGTCGTATCCCCCCTAGACGAAAAGGTTCTACCTGGGATAAGCTACGAAAAACAGCCTAGGCGAAGAGTACTTCTACCTGAAACAATGAGCTGGATCCCCCTAGGCGAAAAGGTCCTACCTGGGTTAAGCTACGTAAAACATCCTAAGCGAAGAGTACTTCTACCCGGAACTATGAGTTGGATCCCCCTACACAAAAAGGTTCTACCTAGGTTAAGCTACGTAAAACAACCTGAGCGTAGAGTACTTCTACCCGGAAACTATGAGCTGGATCCCTCTAGACGAAAAGGTTATACCTGGGTTAAGCTATAAAAAACAGCCTGGGCGAAGAGTACTTCTATCCGGAACTATGAAGTGGATCCCCTTAGGAGAAAACATTCTAATTGGGTTAAGCTACGTAAAACATCCTGAGCGAAGAGTACTTCTACCTGGAACTATGAGTTAGATCCCCCTAGGCGAAAAGGTTCTACCTGGGTTAAGCTACGTAAAACAACCTGAGCGAAGAGTACTTCTACCCGGAAACTATGAGCTGGATCGCCCTAGACGAAAAGGTTTTACCTGGGTTAAGCTACGAAAAACAGCCTGGGCGAAGAGTACTTCTACCCGGAACTATGAGCTGGATCCCCTAGGTGAAAAGGTTCTACTTGGGTTAAGCTACGAAATAACATGAGCAAAGAGTACTTATATCCGGAACTATGAGTTGGATCCCCCTACGCGAAAAGTTTTACCTGGGTTAAGCTATGTAAAACAACCTGAGCGAAGAGTACTTCTACTCGGAAACTATGAGCTGGATCCCCCTAGACAAAAAGGCTCTACCTAGGTTAAGCTACGAAAAATTGCTTGGGCGAAGAGTACTTCTACCCGAAACTATGAGCTGGATCCCCTAGGTGAAAAGGTTCTACCTAGGTTCAGCTACGAAACAACCTGAGCGAAGAGTACTTCTACCCGGAACTATGAGCTGGATCCCCTAGGTGAAAAGTTCTACCTGGGTTAAGCTACGTAAAATAACCTGAGTGAAGAGTACTTTTACCCGGAAACTATGAGGTGGATCCCCCTAGGCGAAAAGGTTCTACCTGGGTTAAGCTATGAAAAACAGCCTGGGCGAAGAGTACTTCTACCCAGAACTATGAACTGAATCCCCCTAGGCGAAAAGTTTCTACCTGGGTTAAGCTACGAAAATAATCAGTAATAGTGATACATGCTGAAAATAAAAGAAAATAAAGATTTTGCGAAACTCACCTTTAGTGACATTCGTTCTTTAGGAATCGCCATTCTGCACTGATTTGTTCCTGCTGCAAACAAAGAAAAATTCTGAGTTTTTAAAAGTGATGGTCGGTTTGTGGCCTTTATGTCTTTGACAACCTGACTTTGTGCCCATCTTTTTTTGATGATGATTTCAACCTGCCACTAGATGTTTCGTGAATACCACTTATATTTCTGGCCCCGGAGAGCCTTTGACTTTTCAAACTTTTACATGACGGTTGGTCGCGTGGGACTTAAAATTTTCAACTTTATTTTTGCCTTTGTGGCATTTCACTTTCGACTTCTTTCCTCCTAAACTTTCAATTTCAGAGCATTGGGGAACCTTTGGCTTTTCAAACTTTGCCAAAACGGTTAGCCACTTGGGACTTAACCTATTCAACTTTATTTTGCCTTGTAGGCACTTTCAATTTGATTTCCTCCTTACAAGAGTTTTTGATTTCTAAGCATCGGCCACCATGACCAGTCGGGGTCGACTTGATGCCCCTACCGAGTCTGGGTGCCTCTTGAATATTAGCTTGTATCAAACGAAAGCCCTGTAAATAAGTCTTGTTATCCCTTCTTTGCCTTAGTTTTGGAACAGAGTTAGACCAAAAGAGATTCAAAGAACAACAAACAATGGAATGGATAATGAATTTAGACAAGAGATATCCCTTTCGGGGAAAGAAAAGAAGGACTTATCTAGAGTATATGCGGACATCAATGAACATGACATGCCTTTTGGACTGGATGCTCGATCTGTGTCCACTGTACGACTTTCAAAAATTCATCACAACCTTTGTCTTGAAACCGAGAAACCTTGCCTAGGACTGTGTCAATGCCAATGGGTGTGAAGATCCTCTTTTCAATCAGTGGCGCCCTTTACGGGTTTTAACTAACTGACCTCTCTCATTTCTCTTCTTGCCATCGCCTTATAGTGCTCTTTGTGAGTTTTCACTAACAAGACTCTCATTTTGGTGTCTTTACTCACCATCGCCTTGCAGTGCCCGTGAGGTTTTTCACCAATAAGACTCTCTCATTTTACTTTTCTCATTTTGTTGTATCAGATCCAAGTAATTATATCCTCCAATTCTTGAACATTCTCGTTGATTGATCGGAAGGACTTGAAAAGGATTTGGGTAAAAAGGATTTGGATTGAATTACAACTATGGAACATTTCAGGCGAAACCATCGCCGAACCATTGTAACATCTGCCCCGGTTTCAACTTTTGGGGGAATGTGAATTTTTGTTTTGGTGTGACTGAACCCAGAGAGAGGCTGCCTACGTATTCTTTCGGAATCAAGTCAAGCGTAATTCAATGAAACATGAACTTGTTTGGATTTTTGTTTTGTTTTGTTTTGTGTTTTTTTTTGTTTGTTTTCTCTCTCTCATTTTATTCATTTCATTTTCTTTTTGTCTTTTCTTTTTTTTTTCTCTCTTTTTTTTACATTTCTTTTCCTCTTTTTTTCATTTTTTTTATAATAACTTCCAGGTTCCAAAGAGGGTAATTAAAAAAAGGATCCGTCTCAAAGGGTTTGCAAAGGGTTGAATATTTGGATAGTGAGAAAAAAAAAAGGCTTCTTCATCCCAACCGGAGAACATTAATAATATATAGAGGATCTAACATAGTACCTTTTGACTACACTTGCGTTGACAGTTATTGCAAGGACATTTCCTTTGATGCTTCCAGTTACAACTCTCTCTTTTGGCAGTACTCTCATTACCATGTATGGATCTTTCCAATATGGAGCCAATTTTCCTTTAGCTGTTCTGAGTCTTTGTTTTATTTTCTTAAACTTATCTTCCTTGCATTCTGATTCTTGATTCATTATTTCGAAGTTTCACAGCGTTTTAGGATCTGGGCATGAAGTTCGCAAGCATGTCATGTTATTAAAATCTACACTAATAGAACTGAAAAGAGAATAAGAAAAATGATAAGATTAAGAAAAGAGACATTCCTGGACAATGAAATATTAATTTCATTTAATTGATTTTTTTTATTTTGATTATTTTATTTATTTATTTGAATTTAATATTTGTTTTTGTTTTTGTTTTTGAATTTTAAAGATAGAAGGGTTTACATCGGAAAGAAAGACAATAAAAATAAAATATCCGGTTCATACCCTGAGATAATCCGGACGCAGAAAGGATAGCAAGACTGGCTACCGAGACTCCCGTCTGATAGGGAAATTTCAGGCTTGGCGACCATTTTTTAGCTTTTTTTCTTCTCGGCAATGGCTATTGTGGCTTTTAATGCTGGATCATCAATTCTTCAACTGCCCTTTTGAGGGTCCAACAATTCTTTGTATCATGTCCCACTGCTCCAGAGTGGTATTCACATCTAGCATCAGCTTTGTGCGAGGGGGATTCGGGGTTTGGCCTGTTCGGGGCCACTGGTTGCAGCAGACCTCGCCCGATTAGCTTTTGAAACTAACTTGAATATGATTCACCAGTAGGGGTGAACTGATTCCTTCTGAGAGGATCTCTTGGGCGAAGATTGTATTGAGGAACATTTGGTTGGAGATTATATGGAGCTTGGTAGGGACTGGCATTTCTAGGAGGTGGAGCTCGGTTTTGTGTATAATGTTGTGGCCGCGTGTAAGGTTGAGCGTTCATCATCGCATAGGGAGGCGGTGCCACGGCATAAGCAACATCTTGATGGGGATAATAGTGTTGTGTTATCTTAAGAAGCATATATGATTGGTTGAATGACATGTGGGCCCCCTCGAGCTTGAAGCCATCATGGCTCCCTCTTCTCTCCCGTTTTTGTTCATCAAAACC
>AWOL01S0060548.1:0-16047 GCA_000715115.1 Nicotiana otophora
ATTATAGCACGTGAGTTGTCCGTGCGGATCCAGATATGATATTATAGCACGTGAGTTGTCCGTACTTATAGCGCTTGGGATGTAGGAGCCCCTCATGAGTCTGTACACCCCTAGTAAGCGCAGTCGACTATAAACAGGGATCGGTCTGTACGTCGTAGCAGGTATTGTATAGCGCTGAGTGATTGATTGTGTTGATCAAAGTGAGAGAGAATGCGACACAGTGAGATTGAGTACTCTGAGAGTATGAGTACATGAGTACAATCTCTGAGATACATTGTATTGACATGCACACATGACATATATGCATAGAGACATGTTTTCCTCATGTTGTACGGTATCACATTATTCATGATTTCTCACATATTTTGAAAGATGGGCATAGTGATGCATTTGTTTTTAACGGGTTATCCGGAAGGAAAATAAAATATATTGTTTATTATTGAAAAACTTTTTGGAGAAATTTATTGTTTTCAAACTATTCATATTATTGGCAACTTCGGCAAAACATTTGAGTTTTCACTGATGGATTTGAAAGGAAGAACTATTATTTTTTAGATCATGATTTGGCTGAGCATTTTATATCTAAGTTACTTCTGGTATTATTTGCTTATTGTTGTTATGGACTGTTGTGGACTATTGGTTTTGGACCCGACCTTGGTGGAAGCTCGTCACTACTTTCAACCTACGGCTAGGTTTGTTACTTACTCAGTACATGGGGTCGGTTGTACTGATACTACACTTCTGCACATTTCGTGCAGATGCTGACTGCTGTTGTTGCTGTGCTCGATGGTTGCGGGATCTGAAGATGTACCTGCGTTCCTGTTGTAGCTGCCTCTTGTTCAGGGTAGCCTTAGATTTATAAAAGCTCTGTTTATGTATTATTCAAACAGACTATGTATTTATTTCATTTCCGCTTTGTACACTCTATTCTTAGAAGCTCATGATTTGTACTACCAGTTCTTGGGGATTGTATAAGATTAAGACCTTTATTCACTTAAATTGCTTTAATAATTATTATTGAAATTGGATAGTTGGTAATTGGCTTACCTAACGGGTTGGGTTAGGTTCCATCACGACTAATTGGATTTTGGGTCGTGATATTATGATTTCTTCCATGAAAATTGCACTTGAAATGAATATCGAACCCGAATTTTGTAAGAAACGTATGATATATAGGAAGTACCAATTTGATGAGAATATATCTCAAAATCTTTCGAAGAGTCCTTTGGAGTTGATTACTTTATACATAGTAGACAATGCTATTTTTTTTTACTTCAAAATAGATTTGAACAATTCGAAGCATATGAAATTATTTTTGGTTTTCTATTTAGCGGTAAAAATTAAGATCACTAGATGATGAAAATTTGAAAAAATATTGCCTTAATCTTGAATGTTCATTAAAGCATAATAATCAATTCGATATTGATGGTTTAGATTTATTTTCGGAAATAAAAATATTTAAAAAATAGTACAATTAGAAGATAACAGATTAATTGATACACTTGGTCAAATAAAAAGATTTGATTCTTTTTTTAATACCTATATTACTTATGGAATAATGTTAATAACTCTTGTTACCGTCGCTTCTGCGGAAAGAAAGTTTTAAAATTATAATTGATAAAAGTTTACCTGAGATCAATAATGTCTCAAAAACCAGTTAAATGGATTAGGTATATTATCAATTAAGAAAGACTTATTAGGATTTATTGATTATAAGAAAATTATTAATAACTTTGTATCTAAAAAATGATAGAAAAATAGACTTCAAATAAATAAATAATATTTTTAAAAAATAATATTAAGACCCCTCATAAAATTTGGCTTTAGGCGACGGAACTAGTCAGGGGCCCCTGGGCAAGTTAGGTGCCAGTCTTGCTACTTTCTCTCTAAAGTCATTTTCCACTCAAAATTTCAAAATGTTGAGCAAGAACTGGGTTTTAATGGCGGTTCTTTCATTCTTGGCTGCGTTCCTTGTGATGGCCTAGGGCACAATACCAGAAAATGGTGCTTTAACTTCCATGCCATTCAGATATAATTATTATGAGGAACAATGTGAAAGGGATGTGGAGGAAATAGTATGGTCTAGGATGCACATAATAGTGGCGATGCAACACAATGCACCAGCACAACTCTTGCGCCTGCTCTTCCATGATTGTTTCATTGGGGTACCGTACCTTACTATCCCATTTTTTCCAAAATTATTTCGTTTTTTCTTAGTCTTAATTTCTTTTTGTTCCACATTTTGTTACTTTGTTGCAATTTCCAGATTCTTGATGTGTGTTTTTCTTTTTCTTTTTGTGCATTGTACATTAGATTCAATTAATCGGGTGTTTTGTGGGTTACTTCTAGCACTAGTTTACTTTTTCTTCTTTTTGGGGTTGGAGATGGAGATGAGGATGAGGAGGAACTTAGCCTCCTATGGAAGTCAAGAAAAGCATTAAGGAAGTCTTAATATATGGTGTATATGATGCTGGTTTTTGCACTTCTTACTGTTATTCTTGGTTATGATGTAAGATGTACACAGCCTTATTCCTACCAGCATCATATACACTATATATGATGTGTTATTGTTGTACTGTTATTCTTGGTTCTACTCTGAAAGTGATTTTGATCCCAGTACATAATACTCCTATTCTATTTCGTACCGTGAAAGCGCGAAAACATGAGCATACTTGGTATAACGGTCAATGACCACCAAGATGGAGTCTTTGCTAGCAGATTTCGGCAATCCATCAATAAAATCTATTGCCACATGTTCCCAAGTTTTTGAGGGAATTAGCAGTGGTTGTAAGAGGCCGGGGTATGCCACGTTCTCATCTTTGTTGCGTTGACAAACTTCACAACTCTGCACTTGTGTTTTAACTTTATTAGGCAAACTAGGCCAATACAAAAAGGCCTTTAATCTTTATAGTGTTACTAATGGACCAGAGTTCCCTCCCTATGGAGTGGCATGCATATCAGTGATTAATTTTGATCTCAAATTGCCATTATCACCCACCCATATTCTGTTGCGGTACCTTAAAATCCACTGTTGAAGGGGAAACATTTGGTACTTTATTTTGATCTAAAGTGAGATTGGTGAGTAGTTCTTGTGCCTTGGCATCATTTTCATAGCTTTCAATCACCTCGAACATCTACTTTGGTTGAACTGTGGACAACCCAAAACACTCTC
Source organism: Nicotiana otophora (assembly GCA_000715115.1). NCBI lineage: Eukaryota > Viridiplantae > Streptophyta > Magnoliopsida > Solanales > Solanaceae > Nicotiana > Nicotiana otophora. The sequence goes on from AWOL01S0060548.1 coordinate 3,173, forward strand.
CTTCACCTATTTCTTCGAATCTCCTTGATAGAGCGTCTGCTGTCAAGTTCTCAGCTCCCTTTCTATATTGGATCTCATATGGTAATCCCAATAATTTTGTAAACCCTTTTTGTTTTAATGAGGTAGTGATCCTTTGGTCTCTCAAGAATTTGAGACTGAAATGATCTGTTTTGATCACAAAAGGTCTAGGCTGAAGATAATGCCTCCATTTCTCCACCGCGATCAGTAATTCTGTGAGATCTTTTCGTAAGTTGAGAGTCGCGGGTGTTTCAAACATAAGGCTTAGCTTAGATAAGCTATGGGTCTGCCATTTTGAGTCAAAAGCGCATCTACTCCCTTACCACTAACATCGACCTCGATCATAAAAGGTGTTGTGAAATTTGGCAAAGCCAATACTGGAGCATTGCTCATTGCTTGCTTCAGTTCATCAAAAGCATTTGTAGCTTCTTCATTCCAATGATAATCTCCCTTTTTAAGAAGACTTGTGAGGGGTTTATTGATGGTCGAAAAATTCCGGATGAAGCGCCTATAGTAGCCCGTAAGCCCAAGGAAACTCCTTAACTCTTTTAATGTTTTGGGTTGTGGCCACTTAACCATAGCTGTAACTCTTTCTTCGTCAGTGCTCACACCATCTCCCAAAATGATATGGCCCAAATACTCCACTTGTTTTTTAGCGAAGGTACATTTTGATCTCTTTGCCACCAATTGATTTGTTCTCAGAACCTTAAAGACAGTATCCAAATATTTCACATGGTCTTGTTATGTTGGACTATAGACCAAAGATATCATAAAAAAATACTATGATAAAATGCCTGAGTTAAGGCCCAAAAATATTATGCATTAAGGCTTAGAATGTAGCCGGAGCATTCGTTAGCCCGAAGGGCATAACTGTAAACTCCCATAACCCGTGGTGGGTCTTAAAGGCCGTTTTGTATTCCTCCCCATCTTTCATACGGATTTGGTGATAGCCCAATCATAGGTCCAATTTAGAAAATAACTTGGCACCACAAAGTTCATCTAACAAATCCTCTACTACCGGAATGGGGTATTTGTTTTTCACGGTTGCTTCATTCAATTTTCGAAAATCTACATACATGCGCCTGTTTGAATTTTTTTTCTTGACTAGTATTACCGGTGAAGCAAAAGGAGAGATACTGGGAGCTACAGTCTGGGCCTCTAACATTTCAGATACTATCTTTTCAATAGCATTTTTTTTACTCAAATGAGTATCTGTAAGGTCTGAGGTTAATGGGTTTAGTCCCTCATAGTAACTCGATATGATGGGCACATGCCTTATGAGGTGGTAGGCCTTTAGGTTCATCAAAAATGTCGTGGTTCTCATTTAACACCTTTGGACCTCCACAGGAATTTGGTCTGGATCTTCATGGGCCATTTCAAAGAGCTAGCCCACACAGTTGCACTGGCCTGTCACTAGCAATCGATGTATAGTTTTATCATCTGCTATAGACAAGGTTTGTGATTTCTTGACCCCACGAGTGTTGTTCTTTTGTTATCCTTTATAAAAGTAATACTCAATGGCTGAGTATATAACACCACTGGAGCGATAGTATCAGGCCAATCCATTCCTAACACCATATCACACCCCCAACTTTTAATAATCCAAAACTAAAAGAGAACTCCTCATCACCCATCCTCCACTTAATTGTTTTGCAAACTTCTTGGCAATCAACGATTTGCCCATTGGCAACCTTCACCTTCATGGGCGTACGAAGCCAACTATTGTAGAAAGAAAACAAAAACATATATGTTATCAATAGGCAATAATCATAGATTGAAATCAGATCTGAGTAGGATGGCAGATTCAAATATAGATGATCATTTGTCCTGAATCTACCATGCCACTCAGATATAGCTTCAATGTATGAAAGCTTCTTCATCTCCCTCCTAAGACTTCGTTACTTGAAGGCTAGCTTATATGGCAATATATAACAAAGGCACCGCCTACTTTTGTTTTCATTTTTGGTAACTAATGAGTTATGCGTAGCTCTTACGTTGAAATTTATAAATATATTTCTCTTTCTCTAGGGTTAGTTTTCCTTTCAAAAATACCTAATCCATTTAGTAGCAGCACATGCTAACCCTAATGTGACTTCTTCTTTTTTGCGGAAACTTTTGATGTAGCCGCCCCTTCTAAATATCTAATATCGCATTATATACGTAGTGCAAACTTACCATATGTGAATCCTTAGGCGGTGCTGCTCCAACCATACTATTATTATACTCCATATAGGTATATGGATATTGAATGAATAGTAATGAACAACCAGAAGTTGGAAATGAGAGATGAAAAAGATTTTCATTGTCTGATACCATATTTGAGTGGTGTGCTAGCTTCACACATTGATGATGAGTCTATCACATAGATTCACACATTGACGGTGAGTCTATCACACTACTCAAATGTGATTTCAGCCTTTGAATCAAACTCATGAACAATAAATATTGATCTCCGAAATACACAGGCATGTTCGGTTAAACGTTGTTGCACTACTAGAAATCCGCTAAAAACCGACCAAAGAAATCGACCAACTTTGATCGGTAATGGTCAATAACTGTCCAAAACGCGATCATGTACGTGTGAATGGTATTTTAGGGGTCGGAAAGACATACCGACCAAAGTTGGGCGGAAAGTTTTTTTCCGACCAAAGTTGGTCAGTATTTTAATTATGTAATCTAAAGATTCAACTTCTGGGAATCGAACCGGGGTCTATACTGTAGCAGGATACTATTCTACCACTAGACCATTTGTGCATTTTGTTTTAAGACTATCTTTTATTTGATTTATACTCTTTAATTATATTTTCGCATGAAAATAATAGACTAAAGTTGGTCGGTTTTATTAAAAAATAAAATTACCGATCGAAGTTGGCCGGTTTTTTAAAATGACCGGCCGAATTAACCGACCAACTTTGGTCGATTTTTTTAATATTAATTATTTTTTATTTTAATTGAAAAACCGACCAAAGTTGGTCGGCTTCTTGAAAAATAAATTTTGCGGAACTCAAAAATAGTTTTCCACATTTTTGCGCCAAAGAAAATCGACCAAAGTTGGTCTGTTTCGTAAAAACAAATTAAAAAGTAAAATATTTTGAAAAACCGACCAACTTTGATTGGTTTTTTGACCGGTTTTTTGAGCTACCAAAGTTGATCGGTCGACCTGATTGGTTTTTGCCGAATTTCTAGTAGTGTTGTATTTGTTTGCTGAGTATAATTTTCTTAATGTTAGATAGTTTTCATACATCTTGTACTAAATATTACTCGTAGCCGCACTTCAACTGCTTAAGATGTTTAGAGTATGAATCTTTTCTTTTTCCCAATGGTGCTTGATTTTTAAAAAACTAAAGAAAGGTAGTAATGACAATTCAGGTACTTAGAGAAATCAAGAAAATACAAATTGTGGGTTAATCTTCCTCTAATTGTTATTGCCTATTGATTTGTCAACCCACCCAGATCTGATTTCAATTTATGATTATTGCCTATTGATCCATCGTTGTTAACACTTAACAACGTTACATGTATGTTTTTATGTTCTTTCTTCAATAATTATTTTCAGCATGATAGAAAAAAGTATTAGGGCAATGCAAATCTTACTCCCTTCGGGGACATCCGATAAACAATGCAAATCTTGATTATGATGTTCATAATTTAAGATTTTGCAAAATATTTTGAATATGATGTTTACTCGCAACATGAATTTACGACAAATACCCACATCAACTCTTGCTCTAATTATCGTAGAAATAAGGGCCATCATAACGAGTTAAAGAGTGGATCCAGGATGACTAACATTTTGTGTCATTCTAACCAAATCTAAGTTTCATACTTTTTCTTGAATTTAGTGTGTTTGAAATATGAAGCAGCAAACGAAGATATTAATAGACTTTCTTCTTTTTATTTGTTATTCCCCAATGGAGAATAAATATTGTTCCTTGGGATATATTTTACATGTAAAAAAAAAATTAAAATACAAGTGCAAAGAAGTTAAACTCCTAAAAAGATCTAAAGCAAAATTAGAAAAAGACTAATAACTGTAATAATTGTCTCTTAATTGCCATAGAGAATATTGATTTCCTTGTCCAAACCGATCGGTGCCGTTAAGATTATCCCATATACAACAACAACAACAACAACCCTGTATAATCCCACTAGTGGGGTCTGGGGAGGGTAGTGTGTACGCAGACCTTACCCCTACCCTGGGATAGAGAGGCTGTTTCCAAATGACCCTCGGCATCCTTCCCTCCAAGAACTCCCCACCTTGCTCTTGGGGTGACTCGAACTCACAACCTCTTGGTTAAGATTATCCCATATATGTCTCTTAATTGCTATAAATTCATCTCACCGTCAATTGAATTGACGGCGTTACAAATACGATTGATACCTCTAGTTAATTTAGGGGTACTATATATAATACATACATTCCTCCTGGTAAATAAAATAAAATAAAAACAATTCTCCTGGTAATAATTAGTTAGTACAAACTAAACAAAATATTGTCAATTTCTACTATATAAAGTTTTTTAATAACGATCTAAATCGAATCAAAGTATAAATCGTTTTATCAAAGCCAGCTTGATTTGATTTTTTTTCAATTCTATTAACACCCGTAATATAATAGTTCAAGGCGTATAACTGTTTGCCCGCAAAACGGTACAGTTAAATTTGTTCATGGTTTCTAGACAGATGAATCAATTTGATCCCAAAAGATAATGAATCAATAGATTAGATTTAAGATACTTAGCTCAAAATGTAAATGAAATGATGGATTCGAAGAGTCTGCGAACAAAGTTTTCGGACATAATGATGAAAAGATTAACAAGCGAGAAAGAGAGAAAAAAAGGTATCAGATTGTTGTGTGGAATTTAGTCAATGTATTCCAGAAAAACTGTCCCTTACAATGATAGTTGAGCCTATTATTTATAGCTCAGTGGGCGTAATGGTCGGGCCCACCACTAATGACAATTATTGGAGTGTGATAATGAAAACCAAACGCTAAACATAAATGCTCGGATTTCTTTAATGAGTCGTTACTCTTTACTGTTGTGGAATATTTTTTATTAAACGCCATCGGGCGCAGCATGCTTAATGCCCTTACGAACTTGCCTTTCTCGGTGACACACGAGGTAGTTGTGCCCGGTTTTTCATCCTCCCGATTTTAATTCCACGTGTCCCTTCTTAGGTGGCCACGTAGCATAACATATTTTATCCAATACAGATAGTCCTCCCGCTTTCCGGTGACACAACTTTGTGTTACCGGAAAGTTGGTGAGAATCCTCTTTTGGCGGGAATTACTATAATCCCTTTTGTAGGTTACTTACGGTTGATTAGATGCATGTCTCATCGCATTTAATGCCTAGAACATGCGTCCTCCTATGATTTAGCACGCCTTCTGCCGGTTATCGAGGTAATTAGAGCCAAGTATTTTAGCCGCTCAAAACTTTACCTATACGTATCAACTCTATTTTCCTTTGGGTCTTACTAGTTGCTTGAACTTCCAACCTGCATTCTTGCTCTTCATCTCTTCTCTAATTTTTTCCAAACACAGAATTTCTTCTTCGCCTCTTTTAATGGCTTCTTCATCTAAACGTTTTGGTTCTTCAAAAAATAAGAACAAAAACGAAGATTCTGCTCCCCCAACAGAGAGTTCCATAATCCCCAAAAGGCTGAATACTTGGAAGGATTTGGAGGAAAAATTTTCCACTGATAACCCCCGTACTTGGGGGATTAGTAGATATCTATCTTCCATTCGTCCTTCCAGTATCCCTACTGTGAAGGAAGACTGCTGTTACCCAAATTTGGACATCATCGCTCCCGACCTATCGGAGCGAGTGACCCTTCCCAGAGAGGGTTTCACATACTTTTACACGTACCCTTTTACCTTGGGTACGTTCTCTTTGAGTAGGAAGCTTGATTCCGTGATAGCGAAATTTTTCCTTCGCCACCAGGTATATTTGGCATAAGTAAGCCCCTCCGTGTGGAGGACGGTTGCCTGCCTTCGGCGCCTGTGCTTTNAAATTTGTTCATGGTTTCTAGACAGATGAATCAATTTGATCCCAAAAGATAATGAATCAATAGATTAGATTTAAGATACTTAGCTCAAAATGTAAATGAAATGATGGATTCGAAGAGTCTGCGAACAAAGTTTTCGGACATAATGATGAAAAGATTAACAAGCGAGAAAGAGAGAAAAAAAGGTATCAGATTGTTGTGTGGAATTTAGTCAATGTATTCCAGAAAAACTGTCCCTTACAATGATAGTTGAGCCTATTATTTATAGCTCAGTGGGCGTAATGGTCGGGCCCACCACTAATGACAATTATTGGAGTGTGATAATGAAAACCAAACGCTAAACATAAATGCTCGGATTTCTTTAATGAGTCGTTACTCTTTACTGTTGTGGAATATTTTTTATTAAACGCCATCGGGCGCAGCATGCTTAATGCCCTTACGAACTTGCCTTTCTCGGTGACACACGAGGTAGTTGTGCCCGGTTTTTCATCCTCCCGATTTTAATTCCACGTGTCCCTTCTTAGGTGGCCACGTAGCATAACATATTTTATCCAATACAGATAGTCCTCCCGCTTTCCGGTGACACAACTTTGTGTTACCGGAAAGTTGGTGAGAATCCTCTTTTGGCGGGAATTACTATAATCCCTTTTGTAGGTTACTTACGGTTGATTAGATGCATGTCTCATCGCATTTAATGCCTAGAACATGCGTCCTCCTATGATTTAGCACGCCTTCTGCCGGTTATCGAGGTAATTAGAGCCAAGTATTTTAGNAAGCTTGATTCCGTGATAGCAAAATTTTTCCTTCGCTACCAGGTATATTTGGCATAAGTAAGCCCCTCCGTGTGGAGGACGGTTGCCTGCCTTCGGCGCCTGTACTTTGAAACCAGAGAAGAGCTGACCCTGGCTTATATGATGAATCTGTACTCCCCTAAGATCTTCCGGAGGGATGATAAATCTTTGTAAGTGTGGTCATCATGCTTTGATTTCCAGCATGGATGATGACAATGACCGAGGGTTGATGGAATAGTTTGTTGCAGTTACCTCCGGTGACATTGTTCCAACAACGGCCTCATCATTTTCGGTTGCTTGGAACTGTTCCCGTGAGTTTCTTTCAATAAGTTCTCCCCTCCGAAATATTTTTTTACGCCTGTATTGATCTTTCAAATTTTGTATGTTATAGCGACCCGATGGACCCCACAGGTGATAGAAGGCTTGGACCGGTGGGTTCAAAAGATCTTGGACATCACCACGCCCGAAATCTACTTATGGAAAGAACTGCCCATTAAATACGGATGGAAGGCCAAAAATCATGGTAACTATAATTTGCTCTGCCTCAGTTTTTGCATATGTGGATTTATGCTGAATCNCTTTTACACGTACCCTTTTACCTTGGGTACGTTCTCTTTGAGTAGGAAGCTTGATTCCGTGATAGCGAAATTTTTCCTTCGCCACCAGGTATATTTGGCATAAGTAAGCCCCTCCGTGTGGAGGACGGTTGCCTGCCTTCGGCGCCTGTGCTTTGAAACCAGAGAAGAGTTGACCCTGGCTTATATGATGAATCTGTACTCCCCTAAGATCTTCCGGAGGGATGATAAATCTTTGCAAGTGTGGTCATCATGCTTTGATTTCCAACATGGATGATGACAATGACCGAGGGTTGATGGAACGGTTTATTGCAGTTACCTCCGGTGACATTGTTCCAACAACGGCCTCATCATTTTTGGTTGCTTTGAATTGTTCCCGTGAGTTTCTTTCAATAGGTTCTCCCCTCCGAAATATTTTTTTACGCCTGTATTGATCTTTCAAATTTTGTATGTTATAGCGACCCGATGGGCCCCACAGGTGGTAGAAGGCTTGGACCGGTGGGTTCAAAAGATCTTGGACATCACCACGCCCGAAATCTACTTATGGAAAGAACTGCCCATTAAATACGGATGGAAGGCCAAAAATCATGGTAACTATAATTTGCTCTGCCTCAGTTTTTGCATATGTGGATTTATGCTGAATCTCCTGACTTGTTTGTCAAATTAGGTCTACACCGGGCTCAGTCGAGATCACCGAAGAGGATGTGTTGGCCGACCCTGTTGATGCGACGAGGTTGCTCCAGGAGGCAATTGCTCGGATGGGTCCCTCCGGGTCTACTACGGGCACAAATATTTCTTCACTGAGTCCCCGGCTATAGAACAAGCAACCAAAAAGAAGGCTTTCTTCTGCGTCCGAGGAGAAGAATAAGAGGGCAAAGGTTGATGCCCCCTGAATCATCCCAGGTGGCGACGTTGGTCGGTCCTCCCTCCGGGCCGGTCATAGACACCGTAGTGATTGATGATGAAGAAGCTAGTGATGAGGGAGCTTCTCTTCATAGAATACAACGATCCTTATCCTCTCAACAGGATGCCCAACCTGTTGATGCAGTCAAATCCGCCGAGGATGATTTCTCGGCACTTTGGGGAGAGTTTGATTTGGTGGAAAATTCCAACTCTCATTCTCGTGCCCCATTCGTTGTATCCGGTACTACGAGGCAGAGTACCAGGTCCTTGCCGTCCTCGGTCGGTGAGCACCCAACTATCAGTGCTACCTTTGGTGTAGCTGCTTCCTATTCTTCTTCTTTACCAACTTTATCACTACCTTCTTCGCCACCAGCAACTGCTATATCAGTTTTGTGTTCATCCACGTTTCTACCAATAACATCATCTCCAACGGCCGTATCTGACTATGCTGAAGGTGTTCCTCTTCCTCAGTCCCCTGTTCATGGGAATTTGGGGCAAATTTATGCTGCTTCTTCTGAAGATCCTCAGATGAGGAGGAGGAGTGTTACCCTTTCGGTATCTACCGGGTGCAACCTTCTTTCCCGGCAGGTGGAGCTTGCAAATTATCTGAAGCCCTTGGCTTCAGAGAAGGATTGGGAAAAGATTCAGACACTCTTAGGAGAGTGTTTGTTGAACAATGTCATGCATAATGCCGCATCGGTATATTTCTGTCTTTCTCTTTCTATTTCTTATCTTCTGAATGAGTGCATTTTAAATTTTACCGCGTCTTATCTCGCAGGACAATTTTCTTGCTTCCAAGGGCCTACAACGGTTAATCCGTGAGAATGAGGAACTTTCTTCTGAGCGGGATCGGCTTTTGGCTGAACGGGACCAGACCGTTCTTCGCCTCTCAGAACTGGAAACCAGGGCCACTGAGGTCGTGGCTTTGGAAGCCTGCTTGCAGCAAAGTGAGTAGGAAGTAGAGATCCTTAGCCACGAAATTGGGACGCTGAGGACTAGTTTTGATAAAGTAAAAGCTAAATGGGCTGAGGTCCAGGATATCATTCTTGCTGCCAATGACCGTGAGGCTGTTGCTGCCAAAAGGGTAACTAATTTAGAAGCAGCCTTGAATTTTAAATTCGAAGAGCTTACTGCTATGGAGACAAGATATGCCTGTTTGGAGGAGAAGCATAAGAAAACTATCGAGCACAACAGGCTCTATAGTTCAACTGTTCGTGATCTCGATGTTAGCCTCCAGTCTGTTAGGTCCGCCCGGGACAATCTTTCTGTCGAGACCGCTCAACTCAAAGAAGAACTTAGGTACTGAGAGGTTTCCCTCGTTGTTGAAAAAACTTACACCATGTATAGCATGAGGAGAAAAACCTTGGAAGCAGCTAAAGCTGACATTAATGATATTAATGCCAAAATCGCTAAGGCATGCGAGCTTGAGTTGGCTGCGAAAAAGGACTCCCAATGAGATCTGACGTTCCAGGTCCTTCGGATTCTGGTTCGAAGATTTCAGACACTGAACAGTAATCGGAAGGCGATGATGCCGAAGATCAAGCTGGCGAAGATGTTGTGCCATCGGTTGAACCGGCTACTGCTCCCGGGGATGCAGATACTTCTCTTCCTTCTGATATTGGTGACGTTGTAGTTTAGCTTTTTCTTTCCATGTCTTGTATTTCCCTTTGGTAGACCTTTGTAAATAAAGACGTATTGTTGCTCAACTATTTGGCCGAGTCTTACTTTGTTTGGATATCTGTTCAAGCTTTTTAACCCTTATGCATGTCTTCTTGTTTTTCTGCATGTGGTCTCGGGTGCATTTTCTTCTATGCACTTCTGTCTCCAAGAATTATCCCTTTTACATGAGGGTTTCAATAAGTATTTGCACAAGTTTGGTTTCTGCGTCTTTTTCGTATGTGGCTTCGGGTGTATTTTTTACCGATAGCATTTTTGGTTCCGGGGATATATTCTTCCAGAACTAACCCTTTAACATGAGGGTTTTTATAAGTGTTTGCACATGTTTGGTTTCTGCGTCTTTTTTATATATGGCTTCGGGTGTGTTTTTCCCCAATAGTATTTTCAGTTCCGGGGATATATTCTTTCGGAACTAGCCCTTTAAAATGGGGGTTTTTATAAGAGAGGGTTCTCTTATGTTTATGGTGCTCTTGAAAAGGACATCTTCTGTTCATTATGGCATTAACATTTGTAGTACTAGTTTAACTTTCAAATAACAAAATTAGCTTATCGTGCAGACAAGAAACAAGATAAAAGCAAAAGGATTTCATTTCATTCCTTCTGTTTTCATAGTTTACATAGGCATTTTGCTATGTAGAAAATAAGTTGCCATGACTTGTGTCTATCTTGTATAACTTGTTTATTCGGGGCTGACTGTGCAGTCCCCGGTCCCGATGATTTGTGGCATTTGTTGATACCCAATTTTTCTCTCATTTTTTTAAATATATATATAGTTTCAAAATAGTATATTTGCATTATCATTTAGTTTATAAATCTATACAAGTTTTGTTTTTCCATAATTTTTAAAAGCTTTAAATCAATTATTGTTTTCATTTTATTGTATAAATATCCAATAATTATCCTTAAAATTATTTTTATGATGATTTAATCATCCAAACTTATCATTTACACCCACATGTATGTTTTTTTATATATTTACTGTATTTTTTATAATTACATTTGCATTTTTAGGCTAACTGAATATTTTTGCAATAATAGCCCATATTCATGTATAATTACATTATTTATGCAAAAAGTAACTTTTTATATTTTTATAATATAAGTTATTATTGTTAATCATTTTAGTGCACAAGTAATATTTTTGTTATTTATTAATTACTTTTATAAATTATTGGTTTGCTAAAATATTGAAACTTCAATCAGCGCGTATCAACTTCACAATGGCTTGAATCTAGTGACAATTAATTTGATTCAATCCACATAATTTATAGAAATTAATTCCATATCAAAATACTAATATTTTCCAAAAATCCGAAATTATGCCTCAAATATCACCTGTGGGGCCCAAGTCTCGGAATACGATAAAACTCACAAAATCCAAACTCCCATTCAATCACGAGTCCAACCATACCAAAATTACTCAAATCCGACCACAACTCGGCCTTCAAATCCTCAATTTAAACTAGGAGGGTTTTCAAACTTTTCCAACTTGATTCACCAATTAAATGATAAAAACAACCATGGATTTGGGTAATTTAACCAATATTGAGTTAAAAATACTTACCTCGTTGTTTCCCTTGAAAAACTCCCGAAAATCGCCTCCTCCCGAGCTCAAATCCGTCAAAAACTGAAAATGGGACGAAGTCCCATTTTCAGAACTTAAACACATTGCCCAGGCTTTTCTTCTTTGCGAACGCGGTCAGTGCCTCGCGTTCGCGAAGCACAAAATAGTACCCGTCCAAATTCCTCCTTCGCGAATGCGACATCACCCTCGTAGTTGCGAAGTACAAAATACCTTTGCCTCAATGCCTTCTACAAGAACGTGTTCAACCCATCGCGAACGCGATGCTTCATTCCTCCTCACTACGCGAACGCGACACCAATTGCATGGGGGTCCTCAGCTGCTTCCTCTCTTCTTCGCGAACGCGTAACACCTCTCGCGTTCGCGATGCACACCCAGTCCACCCTTCGTGAATGCGAAGAGCAAATATTGCCAGCCTCTCAGTTTCTCTTCGCGAACGCGATGAAGGAAACTAGATAGTACATCAGAAAAATTCCAGCAGCGTTCCAAGTCCAAAATCCAACCCGTTAACCATTCGAAACTCACCCGAGCCCCTCGGGACCTTAATCAAATACACCAACAAGTCCTAAAATATCATACGGACTTAGTCGAACCCTCAAACAATGCTAAAACCATGAATTACACCTCAATTCAAGCCTAATGAACTTTGAAATTTCTAGTTTCTACAAACGACGCCGAAACTTATCAAATCACGTCCGATTGACCTCAAATTTTGTACACCAGTCATAAACGACATAACGGAGCTATGAAAATTTTCAGAACTGGATTCCGACATCGATATCAAAAAGTCAACCCCCCGGTCAAACTTTCCAAAATTCAACTTTCGACATTTCAAGCCTAATTCCACTACGGACCTCCAAATAATTTTCCGGACACACTCCTAAGTCCAAAATCATCATACGGGGCTATTGGAATCATCAGAATTAAATTTTGAGGTCGTTTATACATAAGTTAATATCCGGTCAACTATTTCAACTTAAGCTTCCAAGCTAACTCCGAAATACCTAAAACCCAAAACCAACAATTTACACAAGTCATAATACCTCATCGGAAACTATTCAAAACTTTAAATAGTTGAAAGGAGCGCAAATGCTCAAAACGACCGGTCGGGTCGTTACACATAATAATTGCAAATCCTTCTTCTCTATACTTGTTAAAGAAAGAAATCAAATTTTTTCACTTCACGGAACCATTTTTTAAACTTATACATGCTCTATTAGATGTAACAAAAAATGGGGTCCCCACAAATATGGGACCTAAAACAGTTGCTTTACTTGCTTTATGGAAGGGCCGCCCCTGAACTTGCCCTCTATATATATA
>AWOL01S0060548.1:16735-31078 GCA_000715115.1 Nicotiana otophora
GAAAATTGTTCACTTTAAATACTCTATCACTTGGACCAATATCTCAAAGAACAAAATATTTTATTCTCCACCTAAAATTAAAAAAGAAAGATAGAAGAACGGGAGAAGCCTTTTATTATCCTATCCCGCGTGTTTAATGCTTTAATGTGAAACACTGCTATATATATATGGGACCTAAAACAGTTGCTTTACTTGCTTTATGGAAGGGCCGCCCCTGAACTTGCCCTCTATATATATATATATATATATATATATATATATATATAGAGGGCAAGTTCAGGGGCGGCCCTTCCATAAAGCAAGTAAAGCAACTGTTTTAGGTCCCATATATATATAGCAGTGTTTCACATTAAAGCATTAAACACGCGGGATAGGATAATAAAAGGCTTCTCCCGTTCTTCTATCTTTCTTTTTTAATTTTAGGTGGAGAATAAAATATTTTGTTCTTTGAGATATTGGTCCAAGTGATAGAGTATTTAAAGTGAACAATTTTCGGACACCAAAAAAGAATTTGACTTATATAAACTAACACTCTTAATATTTAGTTAATCTTCTCAGTGAATCTGCTATAGTCAATGTCATAGCTTCTATAGTGAATCTGCTAATGTCAATGTCATATTTCCTCCGTTTCAAAATAGATGAGGCTTTCCTTTTTAGTCTGTTCCAAAACACATTTCTAAATTTAGAAATAATTCAACTTTAAACTTTTTATTTTACCCATTTTACCCTTAATGAAAAGCTTTTATAACCACACAAATGTCATTGCTCCACAAAGCTTTTACCCTTTAAATTTTTAAGACCATAAGTTTCAAAAGTTTCAAAATTTTTATGACAAGGTGGGTTGCTCTGATGGTAAGCACTCTCTCTACCCCAGGGTAGGGGTAAGGTCTGCGTACACACTACCCTCCCCAGACCCCACTAGTGGGATTATACTGGGTTGTTATTATTGTTGTTGTTGTAAGTTTCAAAAGTCTTCTTCTTTTTTCTTAAACTCCATGCCGAGTCAAACTACCTCATCTAAATTGAAACGGAGGGAGTAGCTTTTATAGTGAATTTGTTCCTTGTTATTAGGGGTGTCAATCAATATTTAAAAATCGACTAAATTGACCATACCGAATAGTACCAAATCGATTATTAGGTTCTTTTAGCAAAATCGTAAATTTTAATATAATTCTATAACTGTATCGAATAATTTTAGTAGGTCTTTAATTTTATGAAAATAAATCGAAAAACTATCGAACAATACCGAATAAATTTATATATTAAAAAATATATTTTTTATATTAAGTTAAAAATAATAAACTATTAAACTTTTTCATTGGGCCTAGAGATTATGAGAACAGTTACAAACAAATAAGTAATTAAAGCTCAAAATCTCAACTTCTAAATCTATTTTGCTACTCCTATTGAAACTATAGTTCCACCATCTTGTGTAGCAATGCATAAGGTATTATCGGTGATTATGAGACTAAACTAAATTGTGTTGAATATGTTTTCTCTAGTATGATTAAGTTTTTCTTTTTTTGAATACTTAATCTTCTACGTACTTTGAGTCACACCTTGATTGATATCTTTCCACATGTGTGATCTTCTTCTTTTTTTGTCTTTGCTTAATTTCTTTTACGTTTTTGTAGAAAAGTGGAGTGGATCTCTACTTCGGCCATCTTGATTCATCACCTTTTAAACAGTAAAAATACTTGATACTTAGAAATAGAGAATTATATTTGATCAATCAACGAAATTATTAGTGTAAATGCCTAATTTTGGCTCCTTTTTTTTTTATATTATATTCTCTTTGTAGGTTTATTATGTATGTATTTATAGGTTTTAGATTTAGATTATATCTAATAGTTTGTTAATAGGGTTATAGGATTGGACTTATAATTTTGAAAGCCAAAATTGGCCCAAATTAGTTGGCCCAATGCCATTGACCCAGTCCGGATTAGGCCATCTAGGGAGGTAAGCCAATCGGCGTAGTTTCATGGTGAAACTACGTCGTTTCACTTAATAACTTGGAGATCATTACCCTTTAATCGGACGGCTGCTATTCAATCTCTTTTTTAGTATTTAAAACCCCAATTACCCGAAAATTGCCCCCATTTTCCCACTTATCTCTTCTCTTCTTCTTCTTCTTCTTCTTCTCTCTCTCTCATCTCTCTGCCTCTCCGCTGCCCCTCACGGTGGCTCCGCCGGCCGAACATCGCCACCACTGGCCGGACGCCATCCAAACACCCTAAACCTTATACTAATCTTCTTCTTTCTTCATCCTCTACCCATATCTAAACCCAAAATCCCTGAAATCACCCTCAATCTCACCAGATCTAGCCCTAAATCACAAACCCCTAGCCGTCGCTACCTTTAAATTCGACGAGTTTTATCCTTCTACACCTCACAAAACCTATATAAACGTGTAGATCTAGAGGAGATCTATAATTTCCCTAGAGATTTACCCTGAAACTCCACACCACCACCGGCCAACTACCCCACTGTCAACCTCCGGCCACCACCACCACTGTTGCCCCTAAAACTACCTTAGCCCTCTGTTTTAAAACACATTCGACCTAAGGACACCCGTTTCCTTTTGGTATGATGTCGAATTCATTGAATTTAGCGTCTACCAAAATGAAACGAGCGTTCCAAGGTCGGACAACCATTGTTCGAGGTCCTCGATACCTCCTCGCTGCCCAAGTTAGCATCGAATCCCCTATTATGGTAATATCTTAGTTCATGTAACGACCCGACCAGTTATTTTGCTTTCTAAGTTCTCGTTTCCCTAATTTAGACTCCTCGTATATGCTTTTACAGTTTTATGAATTACAGGGATGGTTGATTGGGGTATGGAAGAGTTCGGGTTGAAATCGGAACACTTAGTTCCTTAATAATGGCCCACAATGGCCAAGCTTGACTTGAGTCAACGTTTTAAGCAAACGACCTCGGACCGGGATTTGACGGTTCCAATAGGTTCGTATGATAATTTTGGACTTGGGTGTATATTCAGATCGGGTTTCGAATGACCCGGGAGCATTTCAGCGATTAATGATGAAAGTTGGCACCTTGAAGGTTTTCTAGTTCTTTAAATTTGCGTTTGGAGTAAACTTTGGCGTTATTGAGGTCTGTTTGGAATTCCGAACCTGAAAATAGTTCTGTATGGTGATATATGACTTATACGCAAAATTTGAAGTCATTACGAGTTGATTTGATACGAATCGGACACGCGGAAGTCTTTTTAGAAGTTCTTGAGTTTCATGTTGAATTCATGCGTTTTGGCATCCGATTCGTGATTCTAGATGTTATTTTAGTATTTCGGTCGTGCGAGCGAGCTTGTGTGATATTTTTACTATTTTGTATTTATTTTCTATCTATCTTATTCCAGACAGTAGTATAGGAGGTTTTGTATATTCTACTAGTTGCTCATACACTTGTGATACCGGGTTTTGGGAGTATTCTACTAGACACTTTATGGTTTGAGTATTAAATTCACTATATTGACTCTCTCATTAGTTTATGCTTTACTTTACTAAAAAAAATTCACTAATTATTTTCTTAATAAATAAAGTCAACTACTTTAAAATTATTAAAAAGAACAAATACATGATTAGTTCACCGTTGGCGTGCCTAACAGCGACGTTGGGCGCAATCACAGCCTATAGAGTAAATTGGGTCGTGACAATTCTGGAGATATCCTTGGGTTTCATTGCTTTGTTCTCTCTGCTGTTTCTTTGTTTTGTGACTGCTGTTCGTTGTGAATACACAAATCTTCCATCGTTGCTTTGAAACTTTCTGCAAACTAGGTATTCCACTCAACTCATAATGTAATTTGTTTAAACATGAATGAAAAGCATGAAGTCCCTGAGCTTTTTATTGAATATCTACTACATTAAGAATCTGTTTGTGTCCGAGTAAGAATCTGCTATATAGTATCATGCATATGAATCAGAATCTGTTTGTGTCCGAGTAAGAATCTGCTATATAGTATCCTCCCCTTAGAATTATAAGTTCAAACATATTTCATATAGAAATTGGCGTAAATAAATATAAGCAAAACACAATGTAATACTGTTATTTCTCCCAAACAATATAAGTAAAAGATAATAGATCTTTGTGGTCCGGTCCTTACCCGGATCCCGCACATATGGGGAGTTTAGTGCACCGAGCTTCCTTTAATATTTATATTAAAGACCTAAATATTAGGACTTCCTACATAATTCGACAGAAGAAAGATTTTATAACCAAATTAGTTGATTTCAAAGTACTATATATTACGATAATAACTAAATTACGATTTTGTCTAATGTGGAGTTTAATTTTAAATGGTAAAAAAAGGCGAACAATATTTCGTTAAGGGCCTTCGTGCTTTTAATATAGACTAGTCAATGGTACGCGTGTTGCGCGTGTATCTTGTCTAAATGAGTAAAAGCTTTTTAAAAATTATATAAATATTTTGCTTAAAATTATGTTTGAGTTATAAAAGTAAAATATAAGTTCTGAAAATGAAGAATATTGATTCTATATAACCAACTCAGGCGGAAAACAGCCACATAAAAGTCCTCAATCATGGTCAATAATTGAAAAAAATAATTCATTTAATATACAAAGACTAAACTATACTAATTTATTATGATTAAATGATAAACTAAAGTAAAATTGTGTATTAATTAACTATAATTCAGTAATAGTAAAAAATAAAGACATATGTCATAAATATAATATGTGTCACAATATTATAAAGCATATAATTTTTTTGCTTAATTACCAGATTTATATAGATTGCTACGAAAATGAAGTTCTTGTGTATATATAAATGAAACCATTTGCGTATTACATTTCTGTTTATATATTCCATTTATATTATATAAAATTATTTTTATTGTAAAAGGGCCTTGTGTATTATTTCTTTTAGGGTTCTAGAATAAAATGAAATAGTATTAGTTTAAAACAACAGGGATCCTTTCCTATTTGAGGTAAAAATCTCAATTGGATTTAAACTCCTAAATATTAGGACTTAATTCAATAAGGAAAGATTTAATAACCAAAATTTAGTAGATTTTAAAGTTCTAATTATGAGAAAAATAACTTAAATTATAATCTTATTCAATGTGAAATATGTTTTAAAGGGTGAAAAGATGAACGATATTTCGCTAAAAGTGTTCGTGCTTTTAATATAATATATAGATAGATATAGATATCTAGCTAAATTACGATTTTGTCTAATGTGAAGTCTAAGAGTAAAATACAAATGACAAAATGCACATTGCACGTGTATGTAGACAGAGAGATCTTTTGATATGCACATTGCGCGTGTATGTTGGCGAGTACAGCTTTTTTTAGAAAATTAATAAATATTATTAACAAATGTATTTGAATTATAAACTAATAAAGAAATAATTCAAGTTCCCAAAAAAATGATAAAGATATGATTTAATAGCTATTAAAAATAGTTAAATAAAATTTTAACCAATTTTACATACTAAAGAAGTCATTAGATATTTGTTAAATAAAAATTGTTCGATGCACAATCTGTGGAATTACCTTATTGTGATCTTTGTGATTCTTTTGTGGTAACACCCATTAAACTTGATCATAAATTGTAATTCATTAGAATCTCAAAATTATTATCTAAATTGTTATCTAACGCTCGCACCAAATTAATGGTCAAATCTTATTTTATAAAAACTTTAGAAATGTAATATATTGATAATACTGTCGGACATATGTGGTCAGGCCCATCTTGTTGTAAATGAATCGAATGGATAATTTCAAAATGAATCAAAACACATGAACTAAGGTATATAGAATCCTATATAACCTTTTTATAATCGCAATAACCTTCATAATTCTTACCATAAAATACATGGCACATAATTTATATATTTTTTTAAAATTCTCATGTAAATATATGCATAAATCAAACTTTTGATAATTTGGTCTTACCAATGGTTATGATGCGCTAAAGAGTGGTTATGCACCATTATAAATTGTTGCTGGATCTAGCAACTTGATGAGTTCGTCCAAACGCTTCGATGTAACATAAATATCAGAAAATAGGACGAATAGTGATTTCAATTGCTTTTTAAAGCGAATAGTAGGGGTGTTCAAACCGAACCGGAAAATCGCACCAAACTGATTAAAAAATCCGACTAGGTTTGGTTTGATTTGGTTTGGTATTGAGTAAAATAATCCGAACCAAACCGGCATATGAATATATAATTTTTTATATAGAATTTTATTTAAAAGATGTCTAGAAATATTTGAGATCATCTATGGTATATAATATTTAATAGAACTATAAAGTGCATTCATTTTTATTTACTTTAAATAATAGATTATATCACTTTCTTATTATGTGTTATTGAAATGAGTCAACCATCTCTTTGTTCTTTCATATTCATATGTCAAGATTTATTATATGATTTTCGAATTTGAAGTGGTATTTCGATAATATAAAATTACATAGAACATATCATTATTTAGGTATCATATAGATTTTTATGTTTAATTATTAAATTTGGTTAACCCTGAAAGCGTACATCAACCAAAAATTATTGGTAGACGACTAAGAAAATAAACTATTATGTGTTACTAAAAAAAGTTCTCCCATAAGATCACTTTAATAGATCATATGTTTGTTATATTTTTTTTAGTAAACATATATTCACTTATCAAAATTTCATCTATAACTTTAATAATGCAAGATTGAAATAATATTCATGTAACAAAAAAAAAATCCGAAAAATCCGATAAAACCGAACCAATCCAAACCAATATAATTAGTTTGTTTGATAAAATCCGAACCAACCCGGTTTATGTACACCCCTAGCAAATAGAATAGCTTTTTTAGGAGTTCATCTTTAGTTCATCTATAGACAAGGTGGTTGCTCTGATGGTAAGCACCCTCCACTTCCAACCAAGAGGTTGTGAGTTCGAGTCACCCCAAGAGCAAAGGTGGGTAGTTCTTGGAGGGAAGGATGTCGAGGGTCTACTGGAACCCTCCCCAGACCCCACTATTAGAATTATAGTGGGTTGTTGTTGTTGTTGTTGCATCTTTAGTTCCCTTCTGCAGAACGATAATCTTTGTTAGATAGTAGTTGATTTTATTCAATAAAATTTATAGTTGAATTCTAATATTAATAGATGTCCATCCAAGGAAGATCATTAATTGGATAACTTCAATACAAAGTTTTTCTTATTTTTAGACAGAATTTTATTTGATCTCGTGGGTGTCCAACGAAGGAACAAAATAATTGAATAACTTGAATACAAAGTTTTCCTTATTTTTAGACATAATTTTAGTTGATCTCAAAATTCTTAATATTATAAAATAATTAAATTACTATTTTATCTAGTGTAAAAGTTATTTTTAAAGGATAAAAAAGGCGAACGATATTTTGCTAAGGGCATTCGTGCTTTTAATATAGTATAGTATAGATAGATAGATAGATAGATAGATAGATAGATAGATAGATATGTAAGTTATTCTGTATTATAGAAATTAATCAATTTAGTAGGGTACTTGATTAATCTTCTCTTTTTTCTTTGCGTTTTAATTTGAAATCCTACAAATTATATGGAGATTAGACGTGGTAAAAAGCTAGTATTATTTTTCCTTTTGAAACACAAGTCTTTAGTGTATTAAAATCAAGTCTTCCTATTGCAAATAAAATTGTAATACAATCTAATAAGGAAAGATTAACAAATAAAATTCTAGTTGATTTTAAAGTTCTAACTTTCGGAAAATTAGCATAAATGGTAATTGAATGTTTATTCCTAAATATTAGGAAGACAACTTAAACTATAATTTTATCTAGTGTAAAGTCGATTTTTTAAGGGTAAAAAAGGCGAACAACATTTCGCTAAGGGCCTTCGTGCTTTTAATATAGTATAGATAACAAAGCTTGCCCACTCTTTAATATAACAAGTTGGACCAAACTTTCAAGTATCATGTTTCCACCATTTAATTTTAATAAGAATTAGATTTTTTTCCTTTATAATTATAATAATATGAAAACTTAATCTCCTTAGTAATTAATATAAACGATGGACAACTAGTAGGCGCACTTTAACTTTTTTCACGGATTCGCTAGCGTAGTGTGATGTTTAACACTTCATAAATTAATTCAATAATCTCAATATCTTAATTAATTTTTAATTTAATTAATCTCTTGCTATAATCGCGAATTCACTTGCGTACCGCGATAGTGGCATTTAATAATTTCCTAAACTAATTTCCTCAAGCACAAAGGTATAATTTCTCAAAAGTACTACAAATAGTTGATTGTCATGATTTCGGATTCACTTGCGATGTGCGATTATGATAAGTTAATTAAATTTTATTTTCAATCACGCATTCGCTTGCGTAGCGTGGTTATGACAACGTAATATTATCCAAGTCATTCTTTAATAATTCTAATAATCAAGCAATAAAAGTAGACATAGGAAAAATATGAAAATCATATACATCACAGCTTGTCCAAAAATTAATTCAAGCCAAGTTTAAGCCAATAAAGCGACCGTGCTAGAACCACGGGACTCAGGGAATACCTTACACCTTCTCCCCGGTCAACAGAATTCCTTACCCAAACTTTATTTTTGCGGACCGATAAAAATAAAGTCAAGCCTTACTTTGACTAGGGATTCAAATAAAAGATGACTTGGAACACCGAAAAAGCAATTCCAAGTGGCGACTTTGTAAATAAAACAATCCTTACTCAAATTTATCACTTCAAATGGAAAAACTCTTTTAACCCAATAATCCATAACATACATATCTTTTTGGGGTAGAAAAGGGGTGTGACAACTAGAATCCAATTAATTCTAAGCCATGCCTATTGCCTTCAACACGCTTAGACCAGTGAGAGAGAGAGAGAGAGTAACAGAATTACCGGAATAAGCTTGATATATATTCTAAGCTTGTTTTGTTGCATACTATGGAACTTTTCGTGCCTTATCAGTCTTTTATGTCAAGGTCCTTAACTGCTCCAATTGGGTCAGTTCCTGTCATCCTCCCTATTTTCACAAGTATGCTTTTACTGAGTTCAAATCATTTGCCCTGTGTTCATTTATCTGTTTCTATCCATGTAGATATCTACTGATAATTCTTTTGCAGACTTTTATTTCTTTATATTTGACCTTTTGGTTCCCCACGGACCATGGCTGAAATTCCACAACTAAATGGGAATACTAGTGTAACTCTTAGGCTGTTTTTGCTTTGGAAGATTTAATGAGACGGAATCAGTGGCACTCCTCGGTTTTACTAACACCATTATCACCAGTAATCACCACAAGAACATTGGCCACCACTAAAATGGTGAAACCGATAAGGATCCCTCAATGTGATTTCCCTCCTAACAATGCTGCTTACGAACTTGAAAACTGAATGGCAATCGCCACAGACTCTAAGGTTCTTAAATATTCGAAGAGTTGAACCTTCAGGAGTACTAATCAAACCATATGCTAGTGCAAGTCTTTCACTATGCATCCATAAATTGTGCTCCTTCTGTTCTTCATCAGTGTCATGCAAGGCAAAGCTTGTATCAGCAATATAACCGGCCTCCTGAATCTTCTTTCTCAGCTCTGTCAACTTCCTGTATATTTGCTGCGACTCCGGGTGAGACAAGTCTCCGATCCCAAAGGTGCAAATTTGGTTCTTTAACTTGACCCAACTGCAAGCAAGCTGCTTTTTCACTTTATGTGATTCCATTTCAGCTCTCACATTCTGAACGTCCTGCCACCTCCCCGAAGTTGCACAGATATTTGAATAAAGAACATAAGCTGAGTCATCCGATGGGTTAGATTTCAGAAGATTTTCGGCTGCTACCTTTCCTAGTTCTGTATTTCCGTGCATCCTGCATGCTGCCAACAAGCTTCTCCAAACAAAGTCGTTTGGTGGCACTGGCATTTCTTTAATAAAAGCTATGGCTTCACGGAACCTTCCAGATCTTCCAAGAAGGTCTACTACGCAAACACAGTGCTCTATGCCAGCCGGGACTCCAAATTCAGAAGTCATAGAAGAAAAATATCTAAGACCTTCATCTACTAGACCACCATGACTACAGGCTGATAAAAGAGAGACAAAAGTGACATGGTCTGGCTTTGAACCTTGCTTTACCATATCATGAAAAGAATCCCTAGCTTTCTGGAAAAATCCATGTCTGGCAAAAACAGATATTAATACATTCCAAGACAATCTTGGACGCATATTTGGATCGGGGAATATTTTCAGAACATCATTTATTTCACCACATTTCCCATACATATCCATTGTAGCATTTCCAACAAAAGAATTTGAGTCAAACCCAAGTTTAGTAGCTAAACAGTGAATCTGTTGACCCTCTTCCAATGATGCCAAGTTTGCTGCAGCTGATAGTGCAGCAGAGAGGCTGAATTGGTCAAACTTCAGTTTTTCCCTTTGCATCTGGAGAAGAAGTTTCAACGCTTCCTCCCAGAGACCAAGACGAGCATTTGCGGCAAGCATAGCATTCCAGGTCACTGATGTCTTATTTAGTAACGCATCAAAGATAAGATTACTTGAATGGAGATCACCACAGTCCGCATACATTGTTATGAGAGAGTTCCTTATGTATTCATTTGTCTCAAAACCAGTCAGAATTATATGTCCATGCAATGGCATGCCATACTTCAGCAGCTCAGTTTCAGTTGAGCAAGAACCAAGAACATTAATCAAAGTAATGTAATTTGGAGAATTCTCTTCCTCTCTCATTGACTTAAAATTTCTCACTGTCTCAAGTGTGTCCTTATTATCTGCATAGCCACCAATCAATGCATTCCAAGTGACTAATTCCTTGTCAGGAATTTTTTGAAATACCTTTTTAGCCTCCCACATCATACCACACTTTCCATACATGGTGACTAATGCATTGCCAACTATTAA
The DNA here is from genome assembly GCA_000715115.1 of Nicotiana otophora. Taxonomy (NCBI): domain Eukaryota; kingdom Viridiplantae; phylum Streptophyta; class Magnoliopsida; order Solanales; family Solanaceae; genus Nicotiana; species Nicotiana otophora. The sequence goes on from AWOL01S0060548.1 coordinate 27,624, forward strand.
ATTGTCATGCAGCCCATGAACAATTACAAGAGCATGAACAGTTTTTCCTTCATCAAGCAATTGACCATCTGAACACGCAGACAAAGCACTAGCGAAAGTCACATAGTTAAATGTTCTTTGCAAGTGAAGCAGTTCAGCGAACACTTCCAAAGCCTTGAAGTACTTACTTATTAAAACATAACCAGCCATCATGGAGTTCCACGAAATCACATCCTTTGCTGGCATGGCAAAGAGCAAACTTTCCGCATCTTTGGGCCTCGAAGCCTCCAAATACATGGAGAGAAGAGTATTACAGACACAAATATTAGAATCCCATCCCGATTTCAATGACAAACCATGAACACCTCTCCCGATGTTTAGGCAATCAATAGTTCCACAAACAGATAACAATGCAGAAAGTGTCGTTGAATTGACATCGTCGTGAACATGACGCATTTCAGAAAAGGACCTGAACGCTTTCTCGTACAATTGGTTATATGCTAGTGCTGAAATTATCGAATTCCACGATATAGTGTCACGGTCGATCATGCCCTCGAAGATATAAGAGGCATCTTCAATGCAACCAAAACTACCGAACATTGAAATAAGAGAATTTGATACAGAAACATTGTCTTGAAATCCCGATTTTACAACCTGACCTAGCACTTGATGACCCAAAAAATCATCATCAAGAGCTATGGAAGAACTAATAACAGCAGTACATGTGTTTTCATTACCAGACACCTCTTCATGTCTCATTCTTTGGTATAGATCTATTACCACCTCTGGGTAACCATTATCTGAATATGCAACCATCAAGGAAGTCCAAGTAACAACATTCCTCTCAGGCATTTCCTCAAACAGTGTTTTAGCACTAAAAGGTAGTCCATATACACCATAAAAATGGAGAAAAGAAGTGCCCACAAAAACATCATTCAACAAACCATATTTCATAACCAATCCATGAATTTGAAATCCTTCCAGAACCATATTTTCCAATCTACTGAATGCAGTCAACAAGCTAGCTATAAAATACCCGTTTGGTTGAATTCCAAAACCCCACATTTCAACAAAAAGAATGACAGCATTCCAGTAAAGACCCATCCTAACATACCCAGATATCATATTATTCCAAGACGCTCCATTTCTCTCGGGCATTAAATCGAACACATGACGAGCAGCTTCGGTGTTCCCAAATTTCGAATACATACTGATCAAAGTGTTGTAATGGAAAATGCTCAAATGGGGTTCTTCCTTTAGACAAACTGCATGAACTGCCCTTCCAACAATTTGTTGGGTGATTTTGGAGAAGCCCTTTTGATGAAACCCAGAGATTTCTGGTTCTTGGTGGTGCTGTAGGCATTGAAAGGGGCGGGTTATGGGCTGCTGTTGTCTGCATTGGACTGAGATTGTGCTGAAGTAAATGTTCAAAGCGCAGAGCTTGTTGTGAAGGCAAGCGTTTCTGGTTCTGATATGATAGAGCAATAAAGCACTCATAAAATCAGTTGTAGGAACAAAGCTGCAGTATTATTTCAAACTTTGGGGTGAAATTTCAGTTGCCAAAATAGTACTCTACATAAAAATTCGAAATCAAAAGTGATTGATGCCGCCAGATTTTTCCTTTGTCTGTGAAAAACATATTTGAAGCAATGCAATTTAAGGTTTTTAATGACAAATAAAACATGGGATAGACGTGTAAATATTATTCTATTCCCCTGTTTCAATTTATGTGAACATATTTCTTTTTTAGTCCGTACAAAAAAGAATGACCTCTTTCCTTATTTAGAAATAATTTACCTTTATGCAATGATTTATAGCCACACAGAATATATGTGTTTCATTATACACCACAAGTTCAAAAGTCTTCTTCCTTTTCTTAAACTCCGTGCACAATCAAATGGATTCACATAAATTGAAACGGAGGGAGTATTACTTATTAAGTAATTACCGATAAATCTAGTACTCCTTCTGGCTCATATTACTTGTCTTTTAAAATTCATATATCCCTTAAGGAAAACATTAAAACATATATATATATATATATATATATATATATATATATATATATATATATATATAAATCCTTAAACATCTAACTTAATTGATAATTTATTAAGTGGAGATTTGAAAGGAAAAAGTAATAAACAATATTTTATTTGTATAAAATGTCAAAAATATTAAGACAAATTCAATTGCTAAAATGGTACATACTGTAATACCTTACATTAAATAAGGGTATATGCGTAATTGGCAAATACATAAATTAAGATAGAAACAAGAAAACAATTAAAAAGGAGGTTTAAAAAAAGAAATATAGAAGGGCATCGAATAGAAAACAAAAGCCGATTGTTGTAGGGCATCGAATAGAGTTTGGGAAGGGGTAAAATTCTAATCCCTTGTAATCTCAAGGAAAAAGGAATAAGAGTAAAAGGGATGGAGCATTTCAAACAAAAACAGAAGCTAATGTCAAGCCTAAGGGAAGAAAGAAAGGAACTGCATTACTGCAAACAAACCGTGGAAGATTTCTGTTGGGCTCAAAGGTAAGAAAAAGAAAATTTCAACAAATTTAGCCGTAATTATCCTTTGATCTATGTAATTACGTTGGGTGAAGTTTAATACTAGCGAGAAGTATTATAGACAACAACGTTATTCAAATTTATTCTAATTCACGTGGTTAAGGAAATTGAAGAGTACTATGATAGACAATACAAACGCCTTTTATTAGAAGACAATGGACCGGTCTAAGTTAACTGTAGCATGGTAGACAAAACAATTTGACAAATGGAGTATTAAACATGTGATCTAAAGGGTTGGGTATTCTAAATTAGTTACGAATTAGTCTAAACAAGGAAATTAATACGAAATTAATGTGATGTGACTATAGATTGATCGGAGAAAGTTGTACAGATTGCTCGACGTGAAGCGTTTGGTAATTCGACACGAGTACTGTGAATAGTAATCTTACCACAATGTGTGTTTTCATAACCTGCATGGTTTATATATGATTTTGAAAATAAATGTGTTACCAATGCTTTGAAATTGCATATGGGACAAGTCCNGAAATAAAACATGGGATAGACGTGTAAATATTATTCTATTCCCCTGTTTCAATTTATGTGAACATATTTCTTTTTTAGTCCGTACAAAAAAGAATGACCTCTTTCCTTATTTAGAAATAATTTACCTTTATGCAATGATTTATAGCCACACAGAATATATGTGTTTCATTATACACCACAAGTTCAAAAGTCTTCTTCCTTTTCTTAAACTCCGTGCACAATCAAATGGATTCACATAAATTGAAACGGAGGGAGTATTACTTATTAAGTAATTACCGATAAATCTAGTACTCCTTCTGGCTCATATTACTTGTCTTTTAAAATTCATATATCCCTTAAGGAAAACATTAAAACATATATATATATATATATATATATATATATATATATATATATATATATATATAAATCCTTAAA
>AWOL01S0060552.1:0-13089 GCA_000715115.1 Nicotiana otophora
TACATCCGATGTCGAAACCTACCAAAAAGCCGAAAACTTCAAACTTCTCCTTCCGCATCTGCGCCCAAAAAGCCGCACCTGCGGTGACGCATCTACGGCCATTCCCACTGCAGGTGCGAACGCACCAGATGCCTGAAACTTCAGGAAACACTCCAAGACCAAAACTAATCTGAATTCAACCCGAAATACACTCGAGGCCCCCGGGACCCCATCCAAGCATATCAGCAAGTCCTAAAACACAATAAACTCGCTTGAAGTCTCGAATCACATCAAACAACACCAAAACCACACAACGCATATCGATTCAAGCCTAATGAACAAATGAACTTCCAACCTCTAAAACTAATGCTGAATCATATCAAACCAACTTCGATTGATCTCAAATTTTGCACACAAGTCATAAATGACACAACAAACCTATTCCAACTCTCGGAACCGAAATCTGAACCCAATATCAACAAAGTCAACTCTCTGTCAACCTCTCAACCTTCCAAACCTTCAGCTTTCCAACTTTCGCCAAAACACACCAAATCAACCTACAACTCTCCAAATCCAAATCTAGACAGACGCTTAAGTCCAAAATCACCATACGAAGCTATCGGAACCATCAAAACTCTATTCTAGAGTCGTTTACATAAAAGTCAAACTTCGTTCAACTCTTTCAACTTAAACTTACAACCTTGAGACTAAGTGTCTTAATTCACTCTGAAACATCCCCGGAACTAAATAAACCACCCTATCAAGTCACGTAACCACAAGTGAACATAGAACGAGCAATAAACATGGGAATATGGCTACAATACATAAAATGACTGATCGGGTCGTTACAGTAATTGTAACTTTCGAACAAAAGTTGTACTTATTTCTTTTACCAGCTTTATAAATCCAAATCATAGTGGCTCATGACTTGTATTACCAGTCTTTGGGGTAGTTATATTGATTCTTTTGCAGTTTTATTTATAACATTGATGATTTCTCATTGTAGTAGTAACTTATACTATTTGGCTTACCTAGCGGGTTAGGCTAGGTTCCATCACGACTTGGTGGGATTTTGGGTCGTGACAAGTTGGTATCATAGCTCTAGGTTCATAGGTTTTATGAGTCATGAGCAAGTGTCTAGTAGAGTCTGCAGATTGGTATGATGACATCCATACCTATCTTCGAGAGGCTACAGGGCATCTAGAAAACTTCCCTTCTTTCTTTCATTATCGTGCAACATTGTTTAAGCTTGAAGCATGTATCTTCAATTTCTTCCTATTCACTCGTAGGTGATGTTGCGCACTCGGTACCAAATATGCACTACGACTTATGATGTTGCAGATGGACTACAGAGACTATGGGTGCTTGATTATCATCTCGATGTGTTTTCTAGACTTAGAAGCGGATGCGGTGATAGATCTTTCAATTGTTCCTTTGTGGTATGCAGTAGATTCTTGTATCTGGTTGGTGAGTACGGACTCGGGAGGATTAATTGGTTGCCTAGTTGTTTTGACCACGGAAGGGTCATGGGAAGATGTTGATTTGATGCTAGCCGGTGGATTTGAGGTTGTGTGATTTGTATGATGCTTCTATACAGTAGAATGCATATACTACCATTTCGGAAGGCTTGAGAAAGTTCGCGCGACTGTCATAAGGACGAGTATACATTTAGCAGAGTCCTTTGAGTGTTTATGACTAAAGTCACCTAAGTTTATGAAGTATTCAGATGATTAATAGTGCAAGACCATGGCAGCTACGAAGGAGGGGGCACTGTGGATTACATGTGATGTGTTCTATGGCTTCGAGCCAAGTGGGGAGTATTCTATCAACGATCGGATTGCACGACCGTGCGTTATATTAGTTCTTGGACTAGGATGTGCTTGCGGGTTAGCTATGATTTGAGAAAGATTTCATCGAGGTTGATTTAGATCAAGGGATCAGTGGATGTATGATGTACTACATTTTATGGGAATATAGAGGTCTTGGGGTGATTCAGGTTTGATGCTCGTTGTGGATATAGTGTGCAAGGAAAAAGAATCGATTGGTTGCTTCTTTTGGATATCCATGTGCTGGTGGAGCACGAGTTATGTGGTACGTATTGGTTGCACATTGGGGATTAGAGCAAGATGAATGACTTTCGAGAAGGATCCAACGGGCCCAGGACTCGTTGTCCTCCACATAGGTCACTCCAACATTGTCCCTAATAACTTCATTCTTAATCTTGTTTTTCTTGGTATGTCCACACATCCATCTCAACATCCCCATTTCAGCTACTTTCATCTTCTGGACATGGAACTTCTTGACAGGCCAACACTTTACTAAAAAGTACTTTTAAAAAAAAATATTTTTTAAAATAAGTTTGATTTTAAAAGCACGACCAAAATGCTATTACATTAATGTAAGTTTTCTATTTTCTATTACATTAATTAACGTAGTAGAAAAATCTTACGTAGTAACAGGTACAAACCAGATAGAATTAAAAAATGTCATTTCACACTATACCTGTTAATCAGACCGGGCTGACCCGTTTACAACTCGGTTCAGCCCGGGTCAGCCCGGTACTGTAGCATAGGGGGCGGGCTGGGACGGGTTGGACGGGGAGTGGGTTTCAAATGAACAGTTTTTTGATACCGGTGCACCGGAACCCGCTAAGCCCGTTAACGGGTTTTTAATGAGCTACAGTCTGGTTCAACCCGGTATCCGTTATAATTTCTTTTCTTTTCTTTTCTTTTTATGGTCATGGTAATGATTATTTGACTGTTACATGTCATTGGATAAATGATAATTTTTGTATGCAAAAACGTATTATTGCTTTTAAATATGATGAAGATCAAAGTCATACTGGTGCATTTATAAGTAATACTATCCATGAAGTTGTTATATTTTATAATCTTGCAGAAAAAATTTTGTGTGTGTAATTTGATAATGCTTCTAACAACAATGTTGCTATTACAATATTAAAATTGCATCTACACCCACCACTTTCTGAAATATTTCATGTTAGATGTGCATGTCATATTTATAAGTTGATTGTGAAGAGTGGCCTTGAATTATTTAGAGATGATATCACTTTAGTTAGAAGAGTTGTTGGTGTAATTCAAGGAAATAATAGAAGTGCTAGATTAAATGCATTTAAAGAAAAATGTGTACACTATGGACTAAAACCAAGACTCATGCCTGAAGAAATAGTTACTAGGTGGAATTATACTTATTTATTCTTAAAATGTTGTTATAAATATAGAATGCCTATAACTGAAGTTGTTAATTCTCATTGTACCGATCCTAGCCATTTGTTAACATCTAGAACTCGGGATGTCATTGAAGATGTTGTAAAGTTTTTACAAAAATTTTATGTGGCTACACTTGAGTTTTTCGGAGCTTATTATCCTACTATTGCAAATGGTTTAGTTCATATTGCTGAAATTTCTCTTTTACTACATAATTTGAAGAAGAAAGAAGGATATATTTCTATTGTTGAATCTATGTTAGATAAGTTTAAAAAATATTTATCCCAATTCCCCCTATTTACCTAATTGGTGCTATTTTAAACTCTTCTATCAAAATGGACACTTGTCGCCAATTAATCAGTGCTTTATATTCTTATATGAATATTGGACCAACTGAAACTCCTAATATTGACACTTGTATTTCTGATCTACACAAACATTTAGAAACATTATATAATTATTATACTAACATTGTTGATGCTTCTTCTGCTGTAGATGCAAATATTCCTTCAAGTTCGGTTTCAACATCTAGGACCAGTGCTTTTGATGATAATGATGGTGTTGAAGATTATTTGATTTGATCTACACTAGGGGAGCATGATGTTCCATATTGCCTTCGGAGCTTGATCCTTACATATTGCCTATTGGTCTTATTAAATAATTTTTTGTAGTCACTTACTTTCAAATTTCAATTTTAAAATTATAAAATTCAAATTTCAAATTTAAAACTTTAAACTTCAAAGTTTAATTCTAAACCTTAAAAGTTTGCAAACACTTATGTATCAATAACATTGAATAAGAAAAACAAAATTTACTTTAAAAAAAAAAATTACACGGCCCGGTCCAACCCGCTAAGCCCGAACCCGGACGGACAAAAAAAACTCAAAAAAGTACAACCCGCTAACAGCCCGGAACGTTAAACGGACGGGCTGATTTTTTTTGTGTACAACCCGTCCCAACGCCCGTTAAACACCCATATTTCACACTCTGAGAGTTTGATGGACAGCTCTCCCAGTGAATGACCATTGGTGTTAAACCCAATGCTCTGATTTCTACTGAAAGCTTGTTTTCTCACCTCAGACCTGCCATTACCTTAGTTGCCGAAACTTTAGTAAAATGAAATTTCAAGCCCACTATTAATGGGCCGAACACAAAAATTCTCATGTTGGACTTCTCATTTTATTTGTTAAATATTTGACAAAAACCATCCTAAGACTGATAACTGATACGCTCCAGTGTGATTAGATGAATTACATGTAATGTCTTGTAAATCCACTTGTTAGATCATATTGAGAATTTGAAACTAAGGGTATTTTATTACCTTGCACCAAGGATCAGCGCTCAGTCCTTTCCAATTTGCCTTGGCAATGGACGCTCTGACACACCATATTCAAGCAGAGGTGTCATGGTATATTTTATTTGCTGATGATATAGTCTTGCTTGATGAGACGCGAGGCGGTATCGGCGAGAGGCTGGAGGTTTGGAGACAGGTCTTGGAGTCTAAGGGTTTCAAGTTGAGCAGCATTAAGACAGAATACTTGGAGTGCAAGTTCAGTGACGTGACGGGGAAAGCAGATAGTGATGTGAGGCTTGATTCACAAGTCATCCCCAAGAAAGGGAGTTTTAAGTATCTTGGGTCTAGTATCCAGGGGAACGGGGAGATTGACGAGGATGTCACACACCGTATAGGGGCGGGATGGATGAAATGGAGGTTAGCATCTGGCGTCTTGTGTGACAAAAAAGTGCCATCAGAACTTAAAGGCAAGTTTTATAGAGCGGTGGTTAGACCGGCTATGTTGTATGGGACAGAATGTTGGTCAGTCAAGAACTCTCATATCCAGAAGATGAAAATAGCAGAAATGAGGATGTTGAGGTGGATGTGCGGGCATACTAGGTTGGATAAGATTAGAAATGAGGATATTCGGGTTAAGGTGGGGGTAACGCCTATAGATGACAAAATGCGGGAAGCGAGGCTTAGATGGTTTGGGCACGTGCGGAGGAGAAGCCTTGACGCCCCGGTTAGGAGGTGCGAGTGGTTGGCTTTGTCAAGTATGAGAAGAGGTAAAGGGCGACCTAAGAAATATTGGGTAGAGGTTATCAAGCAGCACATAGCGCGACTCCAGTTCACCAAGAACATGACCTTAGATAGGAAGGCTTGGAGGGCGAGCTTTAGGGTCGTAGGTTAGTAGGTAGTTGAACATTTTTCTTCCTTGTTAAGGGTGTTAAGCTAGTTTGTAGTATCTTGCTTTAGATTGTTAGTGGTACTTGTTGTGTTTGTATTGTTTTCTGCTCCGATTGCCTAGTACCCTTCCATTATTCTGATTATTGATATTGTTTTTTCCATTTATTTTTTTGATTCTTAAGTTGCTGGCATTGTCTTCTTGACGTATGTGGTTATTGTTCCATTGCCTCTTTTTCATCTTCTTGTGCCGAAGGTCTTTCGGAAACAGCCTCTCTACCCTCCGGGGTGGGGTAAGGTCTGCGTACACACTACTCTCCCCAAACCCCACACGGGGGATTATATTGGATTGTTGTTGTTGCTAAACAGTTTTGAGGTTGCCAAGATCCTACAGCTGAGTTAAAAATATATTCAAATATAGAATGGCTTCATTTGTAATTATTTCTTTTTTCCTGAGTAACTTTCACGCTATAGGCTTCAAATTCTCTATATCATCAGAAATTGGCCCTAGTGTAGAAGTAGAACTAGTAATATCTACTTGTCAAAATGTATACAAAACAATAGTGCGAAATTATAATGAAACTAAATATTTAAAAGTTAATAAAATTTAAAAAGTACCATTTCAACATTAAAGAATTAGATTGCTTGCTACTTAATAAATCCAGTATAAGCAAATCACTGGTAGCACATCACCTCGTCTTCTCTCTCTTTCATCTGCTCACGAGACAGCAGAGGTTTATCCTACAATGTGGTTACCATTGACACCTGTGGCAGCGGATATAAATAGATCTAACAAACGTTATAATATGAGTACCACAGAGAAGAAATACAGGTAGAATCGTTTGGTTGCTGGTTAGAGTTATGCATGTATTAGTATTGTAGAGATTAGTTAGATAGGAATTAATTATGCAAGATTTAATTGTGAAGGGATTAGTTATATAAAGATTAGTAATGCATGGATAAGTAATGCATGGATTGTAATGTAGAGATTATTTTTTGTTGAATATTTACTTTATCCTGATTATACAATATGTAATTTAAAATAAATGAGGGTTTTTCGATCATTTGATTGTTTAATACATGTATTACTAATACATGTATTAGTTATTCCACCTTTTATCTTGCATAAATAATACATAGATTTGTTGTATAACTTATCCATGTATTACTTATACTGCCAATGGAAAAGCAACCAAACATGACATTAGTTATGTTGATTTTTGTACAAAGTAACTGAAGGCGCTACCAAACATGGTATTTGTTATGTTAGTCCTAGTGTACATGAATAACTTACCCTGTAATTAGCTACCAAACGACCCCTTAATGCACAATTCCACTGGAACACGAACTATGACTACAAAATTTGCTATTACAAGATCAAAATTAGTAATAGCCTGTTTGGTCAAGCTTCTCCAATCCTATAAGCCCTTTTTTTGAAAAACAAATACTTTCTTTTTCAAAATTGAAGTGTTTGGCCAAGCTTTTGGAAGAAAAAAAAATGTTTTTGAGAAGAAGCAGAACCAGTTTTGGAGAAGCAGAAAAAAGTAGATTCTCTCCAAAAGCACTTTTTTGAAAAACACTTTTGAGAAAAATACACTTAGAAGTAGTTTTTAAAAGCTTGGTCAAACACTAATTGCTGCTCAAAAGTGTTTTTCAAATTAATTAGCCAAACACAAACTGTTTCTTACCAAAAGTACTTTTGAGAAAAGCACTTTTGAGAAAAATACACTTAGAAGTAGTTTTTAAAAGCTTGGTCAAACACTAATTGCTGCTCAAAAGTGTTTTTCAAATTAATTAGCCAAACACAAACTGTTTCTTACCAAAAGTACTTTTGAGAAAAGCACTTTTGAGAAAAATACACTTAGAAGTAGTTTTTAAAAGCTTGGTCAAACACTAATTGCTGCTCAAAAGTGTTTTTCAAATTAATTAGCCAAACACAAACTGTTTCTTACCAAAAGTACTTTTGAGAAAAGCACTTTTGAGAAAAATACACTTAGAAGTAGTTTTTAAAAGCTTGGTCAAACACTAATTGCTGCTCAAAAGTGTTTTTCAAATTAATTAGCCAAACACAAACTGTTTCTTACCAAAAGTACTTTTGAGAAAAGCACTTTTGAGAAAAAGCTTCTCAAATAAGTTGATTTTTGCAGCTTGTCCAAACAGGTTATAAGACTGTTTTGCTTACATGTCCATTTCATTCTAGCTAGAGAAGTCTGGCGCATATTTTGAGAAATAAATCTTACCAATTGAATTTCGCAGCCACTTAAAGCAAGCATTTTGATAATTGTAGAATTACGGAATACAATCTCATTGTACTGCTGTCCGTCTATCACCCGTATCCTCATGCTCAACCTATAGGAGATAAAGACAAAAGGTGGGTTTTCACAAAGATTGAAGTGTGTAAAAGCATATAATGTTTTTTTTTACCTCCACAATCACTTTCGCCTTTTTCTTTGAATTTGCACTTGGCTCATCTTTCTCTGCTCTTCTTCTAGCTAAAACAGAATCTTTTCTACCCCTCTTCTGATGAACTGCAACAGCCTCTTCATCATCATCCTCGTCCTCGCCGTCCATTCCAACTGCCACTCAACAATTATGGCTATGAAAGACACTTCCTCACCACAATGGACATGAACAAATGCATCAGACAGAGATAAAATGGATGTATCAGCACCAATACACCAAAAGGATGTGACTGGTAGCAATTTGCAACTTCTACTTCAATTTGTTCCAAATAGTACTCTTTTCAACTTAAAATGCTCTTCTTTTTCAACTTCAGCCTAATATTGTCCGAATGCCAACTAAACATTAAAGAATACAAATGCAAACTCGTTTGTTCCTGGTGTTTAGGTAAAACCTATGGAGACTCTTAAGCCTGAGTTAAATATGTGCATTGCGTCCTCACTCAAAGGATGATGTTGGCATTAATTTATTACACTAATGAAACACTGGGAATAGGATGAGCAAAGCAGAGCACATCCATTAAGAGCTTTACCAGTATCATCATCCAAGCCACTGTCTCTAATTCCAAGACCATCAAAATCTTCCATATCATCTTCCTCTTCAAGATCATCATAGCTTTCAACATATTCCACTTCATGTTCCTGCTTATTTATTTCAATCATTAACAGCAGAATGAATCTAAATGTATCAGCCGAAGTTAACCAATTTACTTAGAAAGGCTTTGCCAGAGGAGGGTAGTCCCAGGCTCCAAGCTGACACAACCCACCCAAACCCCCAAAAACAAGGGGGAGGGTGGTGGGGGAGGTAGCAACCAAGAGAAGAAAGGGAAACTAGAAAAACGAGAATATTTAAGAGACAACATAACAGGGGTTTTGATCAAGACCTCATCTTCTTCTTCACTAACCACCTGCATTGCTTCCCTACCAAGAATCTCTAGATACTTCCGCTCAGGATAATTGTATATATCACCATACACTCCTTTAGAAAGGCGTTCCAGCAGTTCCTTCTCAATGCTCTGCAGAGTACAAATGGCATGACTTGTAAAGGAAATAGCCGATGACCTACCAAATTAAGGAAAAAAATGCTCTACCCCGAACAAGAGAAAGAATTACAAGCTTAAACTTACTTTATCGAGAAGAGCTGCTTTTTCAGCCTTTTCCTGTCGGCGAGATTCTCTTTTCGTTTCTTTCCTAGGTGTGGTCATTATCTTCTCCCTGGAGACACAACAAATTAGAGCATATAGCGAGTGTAGGAAAATGCTTTCAGTCAAACATCCATAAGCAAAGATTTATTTCCTCAAGGGGAGATACCAAAATATGGAAGTAAACAAGTCCCATCTTGAAAAAGTTGGGAGGAAAATTTATGACTGTTCTTGAGCTCAACACAACTGTTACCGTTACATTTTTTGGGATAAAGCAAGCTTTCTAAGTACTAGTTTGAATTAGGATAAAATGGAATATTCTCCAATACCATCTCACCTAATTGCCATGGGAGATTGATCCCCCTAGAGAAGTTTGAAACTGTGCAGCTGTTAAAAAGTCCATTATCATATCAACTACTAACTGGAAGAATATAGTATCATTACATAATCTGGCCAGGACACCGCCATCTTCAAAAAAAAAATATATATGTTGTACATAATCTAGACTGGAAAGGAATAAAAGAATGCCCACGCCTTTGCAGCAGCAATGACCGCAGATACTATCATAGAGGCAGGTTATTTGAACTATCTAATTCGAGTCAAATGAGAGAGGAGTCCCTGCAAATAGCAATAACTATGCAATTCCAAGAAAATTATGCGTGGTACTTCCATATTTGCTCTGCAATTTATGCCCTATATTTAAAAAATCTGCTATTTACAAGTCAATGGCATTGCATCCTTGACACAAGACTTATGATCTGAAATGGTAATTGAGCTCATTGCCCGCCAATTTTGGGCTTCCTGTGTTAAGGGCCCAAATTAGGGGGAGAGTATGTCTATTTAGCAAAATCCCTCCACCCTGATTCCAGAAACAATTCCACCACCATGAGGTATTCTAACAGTTGTTGGGCTATGGGATAGAGGGGAGGCAGGTTTTTGGGTCAATGAGGGCAAGGGTGAAGACCATGAACTAGTTAGGACAGTGGAGGAGGGATTTTTATGAGAAATAACAGTGGGGAGATGCAGTGACCGAGTGGATGGGGATGGCATGTCAGCTTAGGAGAACGACAGATACCACAAGAACAGTTAGGAAGTTGCAGTGTTGGGAAAGACGGAAGAAAAGGGTTAGAAGGGGGCTATACGAAGGCAGTAGTTGGGGATTGTGGAAAAGGGGGGTTTACATAGAGGATGCGATTAGCTGCATATGCCAGAGACTAAATTAAAATCTAGTACATTCATTGTGGGTAAAAGCTGCAGCTAAACTATTCTAACTGGATAAGATGGGACAATTATGATTCGGCATACATTGGGGGTATGTTATCCAATATCGCAGTCCATTGGTATAGCTATTGAAAATGTGATAAACAGAGGCTCTTATGGAACAGCACACCCTCTTTCTCTCCTGAATGAACAAATATTAAAATTTGAGCTTACCACGCCTAAATGTTCATCTAACTACAAGTCTACTTGGACCGCATCTAGCAGTCATCTCATCCTTTGCCTCATTAACAAGCCAAGAGATTACTTGTTTGTATTGGTTCTTCTGGAAGCCAGGGTGAGAGAAGGTGAAACGGGATGAAGAGCCAGATTGTAAAACAAACAAGAATGTATAACTTTCAAGCATGCACCTCAAATTTCCTCTATAATAATGCTCAAGACCGTAAAAGAGTAAGACTAAAAAGTAAACTTGAGACAATAAATCACCAACCATATATACATTTAAGTGTTTAGGAGAGAATTTTAACTGTTAACCAAATTTCTGAGAAGGGAGGTCCGAACCTTGTTTTCAAAGCAAGCTTCCTCATTCTTATTCGCATCTGAGTCATTTTTGTTAATCTTTGTTTTGCCTTGTGGACAAGAAACTTTGGCCAGTACATCTGTGATAGTTGAGAGAGAGTGAAGGAGGGAGGAGGGAAGTTATTGCTTTGAAGAACAACAAGCATACAGAGGTAAGTGAAAAAAAAGTTAATTTCATTACCAAATGTTTATCAATGATTTCAAGAGCCTTTTCGTAATTTCTTGGCAATTTAACTCTTTCCCAAAGTTTGTTTGGCATGTGAGCCCTTTCTATTGTTTTCATGTACAAATAGGACACTCCTGCATAGCACAAAAACAACTCAGAGGATCCAAAAGAAAACTCTAATTCCTCCTACAAAAATTCAGCAATTAATAAAAACTACAAAACCAGAAACAAGCAGTTTTGGAGAACCCTCCAATGAAACCAGACTGTAGATTCTTTAGACAACTTACTATGAATATCAGAACATTTTAGGATGACCGTATTAGCTTATCCCATCAAGAAAAAGTTAAATTACCCTCATGATTCATAGCTTAAAACCCAGACGAAAATGATAAATCAATATAATCCAAGTATATGGTAATTCCCCCAAGTCAATTAGCCAGACAAAAAGGGGTAAACAGGACAGGCACTTCACAACCAAAGAAAAATTTTCAACTAGAACCTAGCATTTAGCACTAGTATAAAATACTCTCTAGGAATGGAAGGGTACAAGTAACACAAACCTAAAGGTAAAAATCCATTAACTCATACATCTTGTATGCCCTAGGATCGCGATTACAACCATTTTCTTATATTTAAAAAATGAAGGGGGGAAAAAAAAAGAAGAAGCTATAGCCTCTTGTATATCATTTCAAGAAAGACAAGAAATAAGCTGTGCATAAGTACCATCATGATCCCGAATGGTGGCGTACCGACTATTAGCCAGAGGACATGAGCTACGGTTGCAAATCCCAGTTACATTATATGGATTTCGACAAAATATCCCTGTCTCAATTCTGTCAAAAAATGCAAAAGAAGAAGATGAGAAACAAATGGTATACGAAGTGAGAATCAAATTAAGAAAAAGATCTGACTTGGCCATGAAGCTGCAATGCTTGTGTCTGATAACTTGCCATATGACCTCATCGTGCTGCATTTTTTCTCACTCAACCCTAATTAAGAGACAATGAGTGCGCACTCACTCTATAACTTAACTGCAGAAAGGTTTTGTAAGAAAATTGGTATATCATCACAACTTTGAGCAATATTATAACATGTAATGCAAATAAGAACATACATGAACTTGTAAAAGAGACGCAAACACAGTTATTACAGTACAATTCAATAAAAAATTTGTCTTACTATTAAGAATTACTGTAAGAGGATAAAAGGAAAAAAGAGGACATACAGTTTGATTCGGAGTAAAGAGAGCAGAAGAGCGTAACTGCAGACGGAGGTGAGGGTTTTGGCCCCTCAGAGTTAAAGCAGGGTTTTGGCAAGAATGTTAAGCTCTTCGAATTTGGGCTCCAGTTTTGGGGAAGTTTTCGCCTTACAAGATTATTAACAATAACTACAACTAATTTTATCATTACTTTTAGTTAGGGCGGTTACGGGAACGTCGTTGTTAAACGAATTGAAATTTTATAATTAACGACTTAACGGTTTGAGGGCGGATTATTAACCTTATCGGATAAACTGTTAATACGTTAAGAATTTTTATATTTATACTTTTACCTCTATGTATATAAAGTAATATTTATTTGTCGGTCCCAAGTATATGGAACCCGTCATGATCCGGTAACAGATGTAGATCTTGATGTAGGATTGAATTTAAGTTAGTTGGGGCAGAGTAGTACTGCTAGTCTGCTACTTCCATATATACAAGTATATGATTTAAGCTAAAGGTTGTTGATAATCTTGTTGCCCAAATATTACATCCACTCCAGCTTTGAATGAATTTAATTTGCAAAGACAAAGCAAAGTCAAGAAATTTTAGCCTTACTCATTTAGTTCAGCTTTGAAGAGCGCATTTATTGGGGTTCAATTTCTATTTTCTAATCTTACTCATTTAGTTCAGTTTTCAATACAATGGGCTTCATTTACTTCATCCAGAATCATTACAAAGACAAAGTAGATGTGATGTTTTACTCCAAATTTTTCCTTAATCGATAATCCGATAACTGCTCGATAATCGCTAATTCGATACCAATCCGCCCGATGTCTTATTGGTTGGCTAGCGGATTACTATATTTATAAATGGGATTTTTACCTTCTTATACACTATTTGAAACTTTATTACCCAATTTACTCAAGTTTCAATTTA
>AWOL01S0060553.1:3974-23054 GCA_000715115.1 Nicotiana otophora
GGGTCATGACACTCTCCCCCATCCAATTTTGTACCGCCCTCGGCACAAAGTATCGACACGTACGTGCGCACCTCGCCTTGGCGTCACCAGAGAATTTTGTCCTTTAGCCATGATGCCCTATGGAGCGGTTCGCCTTCCCATGTCACAAGGTACTGGTCACATTTCTTCTTGCCCCGTTTGTACTTTGGATGGCTAGCAATGATGGCTTCGATCCTCCGCCCATCGGATGCCTCTCCTTGCTATTGGCATGAATCTCCACATGACCCAACCAAGTCTAGCAGCTTCTCAAGCATCGGGTACATGCTTCCACTCCCTATTTGGCTGCCCTCCGTGGTCACAGCTTTACTGGCAAACTTGACCCCTCTGCTTGGTGCTTCGTCTAAGTCCGATAGCGTGCCATCACTTTCTAACTTGCCATCCTCTTCAACTATGCCCGCCCAACTTCTCTTGCTACCATTACGCTCCATTTGCATGGCGCCAAGATAGGCTTTGGAATCCTCTACTTTCGGCTTAGATTCCAAGCGCATCCCCCCAATGCAGGCGGTTTCTCATGTATCACCCTTATGTGCCTGAGCAAAGTTATTGTTGCAAGCTTCCCCAACTCTAGGCATTCACTTGCCCGATGTTATCCTTTACAGAAGTAGCACCCTCCCTTAGGCACGTACTCGCTACCGTTTTCCGGCCCCTTGCCGTTTCTCTTGGACCCCATGTCCGTTATGGGACGGCCCCTTGCCATTGCCCTTGTATACCTCGGCTATGTATTTCCCGTTGTCCTTGTCATGACCTCCCCTAACTCTCTCGGCATTGTCTTCTTTGGACATGGCAGGCTCCATCTTGAAGTCAACGAGCGACTCGGCTACCTCTATGGCCTCGTCCATGTTTGCTACTTGATGCCTTCTTAACTCCTGCTTTACCCAATTTTGCAACCCATCCATGAAGTAGAAGAAGGAATCTCCCTCGAACAATGACATGATTTGCAGCATTAAGGTAGTGAACTCGCGCATATACTCTCGAATTGTGGTCGTCTGTCGGATCTCCCTTAGCTTCCGCCTAGCCTCGTACACCACATTCATCGGGTAGAATTGCTTCTTCAACTCCTTCTTGAACTGCTCCCACGACTCAATCTTGCATAGCCTCTTCTCCATGTCAGCACACTTTCGACGTCACCACAGCGTGGCGATCTCTGAGAGGTACAACACAACAGTGTTAATCTTGGCCTCGCCGTCCCTCACTTTGTTGTGCCTGAAGTAGTTCTCCAAGTGCCAAAGGAAATTCTCCACTTCTTGTGAATCACGAACACCTTTGAACGCCGGGGGTTTAGGAGCCTCAATCTTGGCCTCTCTCGTCACCACAACATTGCTGGCAGCCTCGGTCACGCCAGCATCGATATGCTCATCGAGTGATTCTATCTTTGCCTTCATAGCATCGATAGTACTCAAAGCCTCCATGAGTCTGCACTCTAAGGCAGTGATGGTTTGCCTTAGTTTCATCTCAGTTTGTGTACGTCCTTCCAAGTCATTTCGGATACTCTCAATCTCTTCAAGAGCGTGCCCCTTAAGAACGGTAAGGGTGCCTTCCACCTTCCCCAAGCATTGGTCAAATATCTTCACGCCGTTTATCCCCGCGTTTATCTTCATCACCTACTCTTTACAGAGCGAGATGTCCTCCGGCAGGACCTCCACTTCATCCTCGCTCTCCTCAGTAGCAGATGGTTCTTGGGATGTAAGCCCCTCTTTTGGCACAACCTCGGGCAGCACCCCCTGGCTCTTGTTGGTGGCATTCCTCTTTTTGTTACGGTCGTTCTTGTCAGCAGCATCCTGGATGACGTTGGCTTGGGTGTTGGTAGCGTTAATTTCTCCGTCGTTCGTCATTCCCTTAGTTGCAACCTTCGCTCTGATACCACGTTGTCACATCCTTAGTCTTCAACTAAGCGCACGTACGACACTTGACAACTTGCTCACGTTCTTGCTATGCCAAGTCAGCCTTACTACACTAAAGATCGCTAAGGGAATGTTAGAACACAGGAAAATTGCCAAAGGAAGCTTTTGTATCAGAGATAACTTGATTGTTTTGCTTGGTGAATTACAAATGAATGGCCCCCATTATATACTAGTCTCCTAGGGGCTAGTGATTAGATAATAATTATTACACAAGTCCCTTATTATTTACAAGTATGACCCCTCTCTAGAATTTTCTACATAGCTAGAATCTTCCAAGAACTTTTCTAGCAAATCCATAGGGTTCTAGGGTCTTCCTAGAGACACCTCTATATTTCTCTAGAACTTTCCTACAAGTTCTAGCCTCTTTCCTATGTAAGCTTTCCAAATGGCAAAAATATACGCCAAGTGGCACCTACATGGCATGATGATGTGGCGGGTCATGACAAGTGTCTGTGATTTCCTAAGCTGGGATCTTCTCAGTAAAAGTTGGAATGGTTGATAAAGAATATAATACGTGGAAAACATGTCAGGTCAAGGTCAAAGCGCAGTACCATTCACCCTCCAAATATATGCGAGACTATTTGACTTTCTAGGACAACATAACAACTCTTCAGATTAGATTTGACATTGATTTAATTTGAAAGTTAATCCAAGAGAATAAAATAACTACAAGATGTTAGATAGTTATCTGTAAATAGTCTCAGCCCCATATGTAGTAGGAGTAGAATATGCCCTAATCCTATATGTAGTAGGAGTATAATATGCACTCCCTCCGTTTCAATTTATGTGAACCTATTTCCTTTTTAGTCCGTGCCAAAAAGAATGACCTCTTTCCTTATTTGGAAATAATTTACCTTTATGCAATGATTTATAGCCACACAAAATATATGTGCCTTGCCCCCAGGGCCTAGCTCAAGTGGCAAAGGGTAGTGGATTTGTGTCTTAGGTCACAGGTTCAAGCCCCCACACCATGCAAAGCAAATCCTGGTATTTAAGTGGAGAAGGGTAGAGGGGCGGGCCCATTATCCACCGAGTTTCGAAGGCTACGGTTGGTCCAAAGGATCGGCCCCAGACGGATTTCTCGGTCATCAAAAAAATATGTGCCTCATTTTACACCACAAGTTCAAAAGTCTTCTCTCTTTTCTTAAATTCCGTGCCCAGTCAAATGGGTTCACATAAATTGAAACAGAGGGAATATTATATATAGGGCTCATTGTATCATTTTTAAAAAATAGATTTTTCTCCCGTGCATTCTCACATGGTATCAGAGCTTCAGTGAGAAAATTATCGATGTGCGTCATTCCAGCGACATCTGAGAAGAAAGATCTCATCGCCGTGCAATTTTCCGACAACTTCGTCTTGTTCTCAGAGTTCATCACTGCTACAGTGGTACTGTGCATATACCAGTACCACCATCAGATCTGAAACCCTTGTGCGACCAAACCCCACAAATCCCAGTCCCCTTCAGAACAGAAAAGTCAGTCACCGTGCGTCTTTCCGATTGACGACTCAAGAATGATTTGTATTATCTCTTCATCGGTAAGTCTTGTGCGAAAACCAACACTACCATCTTGTTCGGAAAAGTCAGGCGACAAAACCCCAGTCAATCGCTCCGGCAGAAAGTCCCTCACGCGCCTCCAAAACTAGGGTTCCGGCGAGCGCGTCCGACACATGCGCCACTGCGTGTAGCACTTTCCAGCCAGATGTTTCAAAATTTTCTTTAGCACAGTTGTTTCATGTGGTGATTCTGAGTCCACCAGTACAACTTCCTACAAATTTCGAGAATTTGGAATTTTCCAGCGAGCTACAATAACTTTTTCGGCGTGTGTGAGCCATTCCTGCCACTTTTTGACAAAACTTTTTCAAGACAACTTACTCGTCCAGTGATTCCAAGCCTACCCATATAAATTACATCAAATTCTCACAACTTTTATTTTTTCCGGCATGAATAGTAATTTTCCGGCATGAACAGTTATTTCGAGAAAAGTTTCTGATTTCTAGTAGTATTTTAGAACCTATTTTGTAGTGTGGAATTTGGCTTAGTCTCACCATTTTCAAATTTTTCCGACGACATTTCGGCCAACTTGTGTTTATCAGCAACCACCTGGTTTTGTTGCTCAGGGGGAGTCTAGTGGCCTTGTATGATCAGCTTGCAGATATTTTCACCAAGTCCCTTACTGGTACTCGTATTAGTTACATATATAACAAGCTCAGTACATATGATTTGCATGCACCGGCTTGAGGGGGAGTATTAGATAGTTATGCGTAAATAGTCCTAGTCACATATGAATAGGAATAGAATATGTCCTAGTCCCATATGTAGTAGGAGTAGAATATGTATTATATATAGGACACATTGTATCATTGTTAAAAAATAGATTTTTCTCCTGTGCATTCTCACACAAGAAAATAAAATCATTCTCAAATTATCATGGCCAAATAATTTGGTGAAAGTTCAGAAGTCTAACCTCAATATGTTTACTTTACATTGAAACTATGGACCCATTAGAATACTAATCAAACAAAGAGATCAATCATTTGACACTGCCCAAAATAGGGAGCAGGTTACCAAGATAGTAACAAGGGAGTAGAAAGTGGACAAAAACTTGATGTGACTAAACTACGCTATCACAGGCCAGAATGTAATCTTCGATGGTGACTGAGTGAATATGTAATGAAGGTACATAAAACAGTTAAGTTACTACCTTAATGCATATGTGCCATATGTTCACCGTGCGATTCTTCTGTGGGTCCAGCGCTAATTCAATCATTCCATCACTGTCAGGCATTCCAAAGAAGTACATTGCCTCAGCATGCTTTAAGCAGATATACATATGAGAAGAGAAAATTTGAGTATGACCCCTCCAGGGCATATAGTTTTTGCCTTGGCAAGATGCTTGAACGGGTAGTTTCAAACTAGTTCACTGTTTTTGCAAGTGTATGATACTTTATCCTAAGTGTAACACGTCATTTGGAAATTTATTACACAGTAAATGCATAATGGAATCTCAAGGTGATACGATGTCAACTACTACATAAGAAAATATCACGCTGGCTTCACCAGAAAACACAACAGCACTACATTAACATGCTTCTAAGTTGAGACTCGTACAGGAATATCCACTTTGAATTTTAAAGAGAATGTCCAAAAACATATTTATTCTGATACACACGGTCCTCCATCTCTAAGATGGAAGTGTTGTACATATTGTTTACAATGTCTATAAGTTGCTTCACACTTGCTGTAATGCCCCCCTCTCGGTATAATTACAAGGGGAAATTAGTAAAAGGAAACATTTATTTTTCTCTAGTGATATATGTAGATGACAGAGTCATTGTTCATTCAGTTAAAGAAACATGGTCACTTTCAGATTAAGTACTCAAGTATCTAAAATACTTACTTGGCAATAGGGTCGTGCCAGCAAGATATGATACTGTAATTTCACAAATGAAGTATGCACTAGATATTTTTAAATCTGATGGTAGGCTAGAAATATGGGTTTTTGGCTACTTTGCACCTATTATTTGCTACAATTTAATTGTGTTTGCGCTAAAATATGGATAATTTATACTCATTAGTGTTTTATGTTGTGTAGGCCGTGATTCTGAGCTAAGACGAGTCTTTGGAGCAAAACTAAGTAAAATAGGACTTCGAAGTCTGAGTAGAAGTTCAAGGATTAAGCCAGGATCGAGTTCGAGTGCCGAGGACCGAGCATACATAAGAAAAAATGAAAAAACAAATTCAAAAATGAAATAAGGCTGCCACGTCGTGCTAGCCAAAATGTGGCACCTAGTGGCAGTGCAATTTTGCAGCATAAGGCAAAAAAACTTAAGTTTTTGAAGTTGGCCATTGACACAAAGTGAGGGATGACGTGAGCTATGAGGTGGCTGCCAATTCCTTTGTTGTCAGGCAGCAAAATTTCACTTTAATTGAACCTTACGGATAAGTCCCAATAACACGACGCGCAGTGTGTTGCGCTAGGCAGCGAACCAGTGAAATATTTTGCCCAATTATCCCAATTCGGCTCAGAGAGATTATTTTGGTTCAGGGCCGCTCATACTCGGAATAAATACACTTTAAACACAATTTTTTAAGGGGATTCGACCTAGGAGAGTTTTTGAGAGCTACTACAGCTTGAATAAACAAGATTTCATCACTTCTCTTGCCAACAATCAGTGCAAAACCGGAGCTTGTATTGTAAAGTTGTCTTTGATGTTTTCTATGTTCTTAAACTTCTTTATGATGAATTTTTCCATATCTATGGAGTAGTTCTTCCTTAGAGTTTTGACGGATATGGTGTTTTGATTGATATTTGAGAATTTAACTCTAGTTTAATTGCATGAATTCGTTAATAGAGCTTTGAATTGTTTGCAACTTTATTTACCGGCTTATTTAATGAAAAATGAATATTTTGGTGATTATCTTTGCATTATTTTATTTGGTTTGATTTAGTGATTCTTGTAAATAATCGAGAGAGCTTTTTGAATTGTTGATTAAACCAAGTTAGGAGAATATTCGAATGACGTTTTCCTAAACACTAGTCCATTAACGTGTTCTTGTATATCTTCATAGTGCTTCATATTAGTTTATCTCGTAGAGTTCAGATTTAATCGAGAGAGGAATCTTGACCTTACATTTAAACTAATCATCGAATAAATTCGTGAGAATCATTAGAACATTAGAAGTGAATTTAAACAAAGTTAAATCTCGAATGACTATCTTGCACATATCCTGTCATAGCCCTTATTTCTCACATTGATAGCAACCCGTTTAGAGCAACTCTCTCATTCCCTGTGATCAAGTCTACTTAGTCGTAATCTAGTTTAGTTCATTAATCATAGTTGTTAATCACTCCAAATCAAAGTGTTACTCATCTTGAATAGCAAATAAGCCAGAAATTACTCGAACGTTGTTTAAATCCAATCCCTGTGTAGACGATATTTTACTATACAATTTTTGACTAGCAAGCTTCAGTTTTACACGTCGGTTTCGCGCTCGTGTAGACATATTTTACTATACTATTTTTGACTAGCGAGCTTCAGTTTTACACGTCGGTTTTGCGCTCGTCAAATTTTGGCGCCACTGTCGAGGATTGGCAATCAATAGTGTTCTAAATAGTTTTTGGTGCTAATTCAGGAATTAGCTTTTATTTTTTTATTTTTTTTAATCAACTTGTCTTCAAGATTTCTTTTGTATTACTTGACAAATGCTTGGGAGAAAGCTTGAAGAAAATATTCCTAATATTAACTCTTATTGATGTGAAGATGGAGTACAACCAGCCTAAGAAACGGTTGCAGAGTTAGCAGTTGAACATTATCATAAGTCTGCTATTTGTTTTAAATATAGTGAAAATCATCTATGAGTTGACTGTCAAACAGGTAAGTATTCCTCATACTGTTCATCTTTTGAAAAGTTGCACTCTGTTTCAAGTCCTTACAAGTATGAGGTTTCATATGGGCACAATCTTAACTCTGGATGGTACGGGTACCCTGGTTATGACTGGAATGAAAGTGAAATGAGACAACCACCTCAAGAGGAAAATGGCCGTTTAGAAAAGCTTATGTATAAGTTCATGAATAATGTGAAAGAGAGACTTATACAAAATGATGAAGCCATTAAGAACCTAAAACAACAATTGAGTCAAATAGTAAGTATACATTCAGAAAGCTCATTGCATTGTGATGGTGAATATATGGAGGAGATACCCTGTGAAAATGAGCCTACCCAAGAGGGTGAGCAATTACAGAGATAACTTTCCACTCTGCAAGAAGACTCTGATTCAATTAAGATGATTGAAGATGAGGTTTTGGTTGATTGTGAAGCAATAAAAGAAGAGTTCCAACCCCCATCCACCTTTCCACATTTACAGGTTATACTAGAAAATAATGAGAAACAAATCGTCTTGGACATCTTGGAGGAATATTCTCATGACATTTTTTCTTTGTTTTCTTATTCTAATATTGAAAATGTGGATTTTATTTTTGGGAATTTACAGGCAGATGCACAGAGTGATCCTGTAAAAGAATACAGGAACAAGTTGAGGATCATCCTGAAAGAACAATTCACCGCTCAAAATGAGGCCAAGAAAGAAAGAAAAGAGCAGGTCTTGCAGATATCCTCAGACGAATTGGGCCTAATGAGCTCGATAAAGAATCCCAAGAAGCGAAAACGAGGAATAAATTCAGAATTAGGGGTTGAGTTCATAAGTTATCGAAAACGAAAAAAATTCAGGGGAGTTTCCTTTACTTCATGCCTTTTATTTGTGTGTCATGGGGACATTCCACAATTTATAGTGTGGGGTGGGGATGTAAATATGTGTAGTGTATTATTTTTTCCTCTTATCTTTGTGTGTTTTTCGTCATTCTTTTAAAAAAAGATTTAGACTTTTTCCGACGATAGATCTCCTAGACAGTTTCCTTGAAGGATTAACGTAAAAATAAGAAGAAAAAATCAAAAAAAATTAAAAAACCAAAAATATGTCTTTTATGTTTTTTTATAGGTAGTGTAACACTTCCGCCTTGGTTTTTCTTTGTGTCGCGGTTCTTTTCCAAGGGTTTTTGCTTGAACCGGGTTTAGTTAGTTTTTCTTTTTGTAGGAATAAAGAATCTTGTGTTTTAGTCCTAATTGGGGGCAATCTTTCTTGACTTTGTTGTGCCTTGAGACGGTAAGTGCCTTAGCTGTGACACCAGGCTCATGTTAAGATATGTAACAATTCCTAATTTTTCTTTCTTAACTCTTATTGTTGTGAACATGGAGTACAACCAGCCTAAGAAACGGTTGCAAAGTTAGCAGTTGAACATTAATATAAGTCTGCTATTTGTTTTAAATATAGTGGAAATCCTATGGGTTGACTGTCAAGCAGGTAAGTATTCCTCCTATTGTTTATCTTTTGAAAAGTCTCACTCTGTTTCTAATCCTTACAAGTATGAAGTTTCATATGGGCACAATCTTACCCGTAGTACTAGGATTATTTTAGTATTTTCTTATTCATGGTTCTTTATTATTACATGATGTGTCATTCGCGCGAACAGAGAAAGTTATAAGGAAGCTAAGAAGGTGGCGAAGTTAGCGGTCACGGAAGCTAAGAATGCAGCGTTTGGTCGCATGTACGAAGAACTGGGGGACAAAGGCGGGGACAAGAAGTTGTTCCGCTGGCCAAAGGGAGAGAGAGGGCGGCTCGTGATCTAGACCAAGTGAGGTGCATCAAGGACGAGGAAGGCCGAGTGTTGATGGAAGACGCTCAGATTAAGCGGAGATGGCAGACGTACTTTCATAAGCTGCTGAATGACGAAGGGGACAGAGACATTGTGCTAGGAGAATTGGAACACTCGGAGAGTCACCGAGATTTTAGCTATTGTAGGCGCATTAAGGTCGAGGAGGTTGTAGGGCTATGCGTAAGATAAGCGGGGCATAGCGATCGGGCCAGACGAAATTCCAGTAGAATTTTGGAGGTATGTGGATGGCTAACTGGGTTGTTTTATGTTATTTTCAGGACGAAGGAGATGCCAGAAGAATGGAGGTGGAGTACGATGATACCGCTATGCAAGAACAAATGCGATATCCAGAACTGTAACAACTATAGGGGCATCAAGTTACTAAGTCATACCATGAAAGTGTAGGAGAGGATAGTGGGAGTGAGGGTGAGGTGGCTGGTGTCGATATCCGATAACCAGTTTGGGTTCACGCCTGGTCGTTCTACCACGGAAGCTATCCATCTTATTCAGAGGTTGGTTTAACTGTACAGGGAAAGGAAGAAGGATTTGCACATGGTATTTATTGACCTAGAAAAAACATATGACAAGTTCCCTAGGGAAGTTCTTTAGAGATGCCTGCAGGTGAAAGGTGTTTTGGTGGCTTATATTATGGTAATTAAGGACATGTATGATGGAGCAAAGACTCGGGTTAGGACAGTGGGGGGCGACTGGGAGCATTTACCGGTTGTTATAGGGTTACACCAAGGATCTGCGCTCAGCCCGTTCTTATTTGCTCTGGCGATGCACGCACTGACACACCATATTCAAGGGGAAGTGCCATGGTGTATGTTATTCGCTGATAATATAGTTCTGATTGATGAAACGCGAGGCGTTGTTAACGAGAGATTGGAGGTTTGGAGACGGATCCTTGAGTCTAAAGGTTTCAAGCTGAGTCGGACTTAGACAGAATACGTGGAGTGCAAGTTCGGCGTGTCAGGAGAAGCGGACATGGACGTGAGGCTTGCCTCTCAAGTCATCCCCAAGAAAGGGAGCTTCAAGTACTTGGGGTCGGTTATCCAGGGGGATGGGGAGATTGACGAGGATGTCACGCACCGTATAGGGGTGGGGTGGATGACATGGAGGCTAGCGTCTGGCGTCTTGTGTGACAGGACGGTGCCTCCGGAACTTAAAGGAAAGTTCTATCGAGTGGTGGTTAGGCCGGCCATGTTGATGGTGCAGAGTGTTGGCCAATGAAGAATTCTCATATTCAGAAGATGAAAGTTGCAGAGATGAGGATGCTAAGATGGATGTGTGGGAACACTATGCTGGATAAGATTAGGAATGAAGATATCCGGGTGAAAGTGGGTGTGGCTCCCATGGAAGACAAGATGCGGGAAGCTACGCTTAGATGGTTCGGGCACTTGCGGAAGAGAAGCCTGGATGCCCCGGTAAAGAGGTGTGAACGGTTGGCCTTGACGGGTATGAGAAGAGGTAAAGGGCGGCCTAAGAAATATTGGGGAGAGATGATCAGGCAGGACATGGTGCGGCTGCAGATTTCCGAGGACATGGCCCTTGATAGGAAGTTGTGGAGGTCGAGCATTAGTGTTGTAAGTTAGAAGATAGGAGGTTAGTATGATAGTGTTTTGTTTTAGGCTGCTAGTGGCTCCAGTTGTGTCCTTTGTACTTCATTAGGGTTGTAGGTTAGGCTGTAGTATGTTAGTGGCTCTTGTTGTGTTCATATTATTCCTTTGCGTCTGTAGTACTGTGCCATTGTTACTGCTTAGTGTTATTATTTTTCTCTCTATTTTCTGGTTATTACGTTGCTGGTGTTATCTTTCTAGATTCCTTTGTTGTCACTGCTACATTGTCTCGTTCCTTCTTCTTGTGCCGAGAGTCTATCAGAAATAGCCTCTCTACTCCTCCGGAGTAGGGGTAAGATCTGCGTACACGCTACCCTCCCCAGAGCCCACTTGTGGGATTTCACTGGGTTGTTGTTGTTGTTGTTGTGTCATTCGCGCCCGTTACCATATTACATTGTTGTTACTATTGTTTACTACTTGGTTGCTTCATCTCCACTGTTCCTTGAGCCGAGAGTCTATCGGAAACAACCTCTCTATCTCTATGAGGTAGGTGTAAGGTTTGCGTACACATTACTCTCCCTAGACCCCATTTATGGGATTACACTGGGCTTGTTGTTGTTGTTGCAGTAGTACTGAACTTGATTTTTTAATTTTTGTTCTCATGATAATTAATATCCAACACTCCCCCTCTCAAGTTGGAGCATATAAATCATATGCGTCAAGTTGTTACAAATGTATTGTCTTTGCTGTCTTTTGAGAGCCTTTGCAAAGATGTCTGCTAATTGTTCATTTGAGCTAACTGATTCTGTGACACTTTATCGGAAAGAACTTTTTCTGAAACAAAGTGAAAATCCATTTTAAATGACTAGTTCTTTTGAGAAAATGGATTATTACAACGTAGTGCAATTCTTTAACGTCCACAAACTTCAATTCTCTAAATAATTGTTTTACCCATATGAGATCACACATTGCTACTGTCAGGGCTGGATATTCAACTAATACACTAGATCGAATAACAATGTTCTGCTTCTCACTTTAACATGATACAGCAATATCCAAATTTACATCATCCATCAATTGGTGAACCGACCTAGGGCAATATCCAAATTTACATCATCCATCAATTGGTGAACCGACCTAGGCCCACTCTGCATCATCTGATAGTTTCATTTGTCTTCATACAACAATCCCTACAAACTTGGTGCTTTCTTGATATATCTTAAGCTTCGTACAATTACATCCCAATGACGTATATATTGAGCCCACGAATTGACTTACTACATCCAGTAACAGAAATATTTGGTCTAGTAGTACTAGATAGTTTAATTTTCCAACTAGCGTTTGGTACCTTCTAGGATCTGAACATGGCTAGCCTAATCCAGTACCAATCTACAAAGACCTATGGGACCAACATATTGCAGTCCATCAATACCAATTCTTTTGGGAATATCTACTGTATACTTCCAAACAACAATACTGTCTCGCAACTGCGCGACCTCAATGCATTTAATTTACATTCCCTTCTTGTATCTTTAGAACTACATGCTACGTGCATAACTTATTTTTTTCTACGAAGATATGTTTCGCCCATTTACATTCTGTAAACTGATGTGACCTTTTATAACCACTCATTTCACCCCTCTACCTCATCGCATCTCAACCTTTTAATGATCTGAAGTCTTACCTGAGCAACCTCTTGGCATTCTTATTAGTATCTCCCAGTACAATATTTTCCAACAGCACCACTGCTCTTGCCTTATCACCGACGTCAGTTCCACCGACTAGGTTAAGATGA
Organism: Nicotiana otophora; assembly: GCA_000715115.1. NCBI lineage: Eukaryota > Viridiplantae > Streptophyta > Magnoliopsida > Solanales > Solanaceae > Nicotiana > Nicotiana otophora. The sequence goes on from AWOL01S0060553.1 coordinate 16,484, forward strand.
CATTTCCCAAGTCAGGCTCTTCACTTGTTATGGACATGTCTCCTCCATATCTCTTTTGATGGCTTTAAGAAAAGGTATTTGATCACTTTGTTATCTCATTCTGTTTGTAATTTTTATTGTCATTTATCTTCAGCCCACCGTGTCATTGTCGCCCTTGTCCATCATCTCTATCCCTATATAAACAAGTATCTTCTCCTATCCATCTATGTTGCGTGGACTCTCCAAAATAATGCCGCACCCGTGTCGGATCCTCCAAAAATACACTATTTTTGGAGGATCCGACACGCACCCGGCAACATTTTCGGAGAGTCCGAGCAACATAGCTATCCATCATATTAGATTATGCTAGAAAGGTCTATTTCAATTCCCAGTGGTACTTAAGCTTGCTCCACTAGCTCTCCAACTCCATTGTTGAATTTCATTCGATGTACATGATTAATGTTGGTCCAAACTATTGTAGGTTTAAGGAACATCTAATCCAAATATACAAGCATATATTTGGCCTTGACTATGATTGTACTTTCTCTTGTACGCGCAATTATCATCCGGCATCTGTTGTCATTTATGGTTGTCATCGTTATTCGCATGTTCATCACTTGAATAGGATGGGTCTATGTTATCGGATGTCCAGGATCTTGTCCGCCGATTACGCCGATCACAATATATCCTGATACAAAAGTAAGTTTAGTACCAGCATCCAAGAGTTTGGCATGACTCCAATGAAGCAAACCATTTCATCTTCTCTCAGTGTTTCTCTAAAAATCTTTTTATTTGCTTTGGTGATTTCCATCAATAACAAAATTGTCAGTGACGGCGATAGAAAGACATTGATAACTCGAGATATCCCTTTCAACATTTTCAGGCTAAGGAACTAGATAGATTAGGGTACATCTTGGCACTGAAGTGGCCAAAAAAGCTCTAAGGTCCGTTGAGGCTTTAAGCGCAAAGCGGAAATAAAGCGTGGGCTTTAATGAAGAAAGGCGCAACGGGAGAAAAAGTAAAAATATGCATGTAGTCCAAGACTAATCATTATAAGCATGAATAACAAATATATGGACAAAGAAATTGTAAAAAAAAAATCACGATAAAGTGAAATATCAATTGTTTAAGGTCGCCTTTTCGGGATTACACTCATTGGCAAGGAAAAGTATACCTTAGAGCTTTGATGCGACACTAAAGCGCCCACAAAGCGAGGCAAAGCGCTCAACGTGTTTGGAGCCTCACTTCAGGGCTTAAGCGCGCTTTAAGTGCGCCATTGACAACACCGGTTACTTCACAATGGAAGTATGCACTCAACACCCTTGAGAAGACAAGAACGAAAAGCTATAGTTCTATTTATACTCCAGGGACCAGAATGACAAGCATCTATGACAAGCCTCTTAGCAATCCCTACAGACATAGACAGTTCGTAACCTTACCAAAAAATAAAAAGATGGTGGTAAATTAAACAATCTCTATGACTCAATCTGATATTTTCTTTTTGGGAAAGCATTGCAAACCTTTCTTTACATTCTTTGTGTGACACTGGGATGTAATGACCCGTACCTTTCATTAAACAAAATTTCTCTGAGATACAAAGATAGAGGACAGGAGAAAATCACCATTTACATGAACGCAGAACGGACAGGATCACCATCCAATAAATGTTCCACCTTTGAATATCATTACGTTTTCTTGGAGGCAACCTTATATCTTGGAAGAGCAAGAGGCAAAAGGTAATTTCATGATTAAAATACGTTGAACATCAATCCATGATGGTACAAACATCCAAACTCTAATGGTTCGAAAAGCTACTCAGATAATTAAAGTTTGGAGAGGTAAGTCAAATAAAACTCTTTTATTTAATAATCTGCTTTTCATATTACACCACAGTTTGTATACCAAGAAAAAATCAAACACGTACAGATTCCAGTCACTTCATCAGAGAAATGAAGCTCTGGGAAGATACAGTTACTAGATATGTGAAGTCGAAGAATCAACTTGAAGATATATTTAGCGGGTCCTTTCCGATCTACAAAGCAGTTACATAGCATACTACTGTGTAAGCATTCATTTGAGGGTAAGTGTTAGATTAATTGATTAAATTAGACTAGAGTTAGAGGATACTCAAATATATAAATATGTATTGGTGTCTCAAATCAGATGAATGAACTGTATATACTATACAAAGTATTTACAAATGAGCCCACACCAAATATAGTTGTCTTCGTGCATTTCTCCAATCTTCTTTTATTCGTTTGTTTTTCCCACATTCTCATCCCAAATGTAGTCATAATTACTAGTTGCAAAAGTGCAAATGACACAGTTGGCTCGAGCTAACTCAGCATTCTCCAAACACACCTCAAAATCATTTCAAGCACCATAAAGAACACTTTTGATATGGAACTTACACAGATAAAAATGCATTAAATTAATAATTTGCAATGTGGACAAAATACAAGACTATGAATAACTAGGCAAACCAGTTGCTTGATAGACAAAGAAGACAGTAGAACATATTACACCTAAACAAAATTTAATAGGCAGGAATACCGATCTAAGAACTAAACAGCTAGAATATGCAACTAAGACAAGAATTGAATTATCGAAGACAACAAAATACACAATCCAAAAGCATGATTTCAGCCTAACCTCTTCGGAAGAATTACACAAAGTGTAACTGCAGAAGCATGCTGAGAAAAAATTGCAAAATTTATTCCACTTTCAATTTCTGATACTCCAAGTGGATGAGCAAGACCAGGGGTAACTTCAAATGAAGGGAAAGTCTCCAGCATTTGAGGAGCTTCTTCCTAAAATCATGAGCACATTAAAGAAATCAAATCATTAGTTTTCCATAGAACAGTAGCAATAGTTGTTCGCTTTCAAGAACAAAGGTCAGTCAATACACGAAACAAACAAAAGAAAGCAAAGTCGTTTGGTTTGCAAAATAAGGATAAGTTAGGATTATCTCATCTGTATCGTATAAGAAGATCATATGTGAGATAAGAAACTCCAGAGCAATTGGCTCCATCAATTCCTATATCACTCTATTAATGTCACCAGAAAAAGTGAACATCACAAAAAAGATAATTTTCACAATATGTCTAGGTAGAATTGTGATTTCAAGTAGTACCTAGTACTGGTCAAATGCCGTAAAGCGCTATTTGTGACAATGGATATCTTCTGATTTAGTCTGATTTAGAATATGGCATGTTAAAGTAGGTGCTCATACCACTTTCTGAAACAAAGCACTAGCATAGATCTCAGTGACCCAACTAAATCATTAAACATGTCCTCCTAGTTTGCGCATGATGAAAGAAAACGGTGAAGACTGTAATTCAGCATATCAGATTCCCAAATAGAAAAATCTCAAGGCATTGTACAGCACCCAGAAAACCATGTAATAAGAAGGATTTGCCTACACACTGTTTGTTCACTGGAAAAGAGAAGTGCATGAAAATCAAATCTGTTGACTTCACAGATGGTTAGAAGGGAAGATGTAGGAATCAAACCTCATATGTTACATCAATACCACATACATTGATCTTTTTTGATGAACTCCTCCTTTTTCTTTTAAACAGCAAGTGTTAATTTTCTTTTACTTCAATTTTAGGAATACATTTTCTCATAACTTTCTTTACAAAAAACGGAATATATTTCATGCTTAGCAAGTGTTAATTTCTTTTACTTCAATTTTCTAGGAATATATTTTCTCATAACTTTCCTTGCAATCAAATAGTGAAAAATGTGCATTTCATGCTTAGAATTCCAACTTCAGAACAGTGTTTTAAGAGACGTGGGCGTAAGGCGGGGAGTTTTACATATGCCTCAGCAGGGCGTAAGCCCCGAGGCGCGGGGCATAAGCCCCATAGGTATTTAATTTTTAATATTTTATAAAATAATATAATGACAGTTAATATTTATAAACAGGTAAAATTGCATAAATATTGAAAAAAACTATATATATGTGTGTCATCCCCACAAAAAACTAATCAGAACAATCTATTATACGTTACTTACAAGCACAAGTAATTTGAGTCTAAAAGAATAAAGTTTTCTATATGGAGGAACAAAAAGGATGATTAACCTGCACTTTGAACTTTGAATTTGCTGCTATGAAGAAAAATATAGTTATCTTTGTATTTGTAAAAAAAATTAAATATTCGTTGCTTTTGGGAGATATTAGCAGACTAGCGGACAAGATAAAAAATTGAAAAAACCATGAATTAGGGCTTAAATCAATTAAAAAGGTCTTTACTTTTAAATTTAATACTTTTGAATTCCTTTTTAAACCTTTTGAGTAATTACCAAACTGACTTTTGAGAATTTGGGTATTATATGAAGGACTAATTCAACAAGTTTTGTTTTAATTTGAAAAAGTCTCTAGGGCTTACTCCTTACTAAAAAAACGCGCCCCGAATGCCCGGGCGTACGCCCCAAATTGCGGGGCGTACGCCTCTTGAGACTTTCGCCCCACACCATCGCCCTGGGGCGCTTTTGGTACGCCTCGCCCCGGGGCTCGCCCCAGAAACGCCTTTTAAAACAGAGCTTCAGAAGCTTACACAGGATATTTTATGCTCAGCAAGTAAAGAATTTGCAAAAGTTTCTTACGCCTTTGTTTACTCTCAAAATCGGATAACAATTGAATTTGTAAGTGGTTTTAAGGATACATGATTTAACTTGATACAAAACAACAAATTAGATTGCAATTGGAATAAGTAATGGAAAAGTAAATGCTAACCACACAAGTTGAACAATCTTAGCCCTGGAAGGTTAGCCACCCTCGAGCCAAAAGTGCTTTGATTGATATCAGAACAGAACAACGAGAGAATAATAAGAACTTAAAGAGAATAATAATATATTGCTTTGGGATGCAAATGAGACCTCCATCCGGTAGTGACGATCTCCCCACCGAGTCCCCTGCTCCGAAACAGGGAGAAGAGAAGAAAAGAAAAAAGGCCCCGAGTTCTCCGAGCTTGGAGAAGAAAAAGCCAAAGAGAAGGCTGGTGCGTAAGTCTAAGGAAAGCACCAGCGCTCGAGCACCACCTTCGAGTTCTCTCTATCAGCTGAGGGATGAATCCGAAGAAGAACAAGAGGAAGAAACCTCCATTCTGGTGACCCGAGTGTCGACACGACTCGAAGGGCAAGGGGCCTCCGAACCAGAGAGAAACGATGTCGATCTTCATCGAGCTAGGGAGGTCCAGGAGGAGGCCGAGACTGAAGCTTCCCGGGACGTGGGCAGTGCGCCGAAGGAAGCTCTCGGTGCGATAGAGATCACCAAGTCACCTTTGTTCACTGAGTCCATGTACAATGAAGTTCAGACGGTAAAAGAACGTCCCAATGAGGGAGTCCTCGAAACGGACGATCCCTTTCGCGGCTTCTTTGATGGAGTGGACTCTACAGCCACAGAGGGTGTCACCGGCTTGGGTGATTTAGAGATACCGAGGAAGAGCCCATCTTCGGGAGTAAGACCTTCCTCAAGTCCCAAATTGGTCAATCGATTCCCTGCCCGAGTATGGATCCTGGCCGAAAGCGATTCATCACTTTCTTCCTTCCGGAGGACTCCTGGGTTCTCTCCGCCCCCGTAGGAGTGGCTAGTTATCTTCGGTGGCTGGTGACAGAGGATAATCAGGCCAAGATGAATGAGGTGGATGCATCCTGTCTGTTCAACGAAGCGCAACATGCGTTAAACCGGGTAACTTTAGATATTTCTCAATGGTTCTCAATTTGTACTTAGGCTATTTTGCAGATAGCAACATTTTCTCTTTGTGTTTGTAGGCCTCGGTGCTTCACCACGAGACTTTTCTCTGATACCGGGATGAGCTAAAACAGCTTGAGGACGAGGTCCGAGGGCTCACTGAGAAGAGAGATTCCTACAAACTTCTTAGTGAGCAGCGTGCCTTCGAGCTGAGTGGAGGTGGCTCGAAAGAAGCATGCCGACTTGGTCGAGCAGGTAAAAATATTTGAGCTTAGTGACGAAGAATTAGACTTGGTGACTAACGGTCGGAATCCGCAGGTCCAACAAAAAATCGATCAAATCGGTCAACTGCGAGCTGAGATGGATGCTGTGAAGGCCGAGACCGATGAATGGTGGGGCAGGCTAGATCGTCTGGCCTCGGAAAAAGAGGCTGCTCGGGCGCAACTGACTTCGACTGAGGTCCAGCTTCGAGCAGCAAAGGAAAAGGCCGAGGCGCAGGCCAGAAAGGTCGAAGAGCTCTAGTCTCGGCTAAGTTCGGCTACCTCCGAGCGGAAAATTATGGTCAAGGAACTTGAAACGGCCAAGTCAGTGGCGGCGGTGGTTAAAGCTGACGCCGACGAGATGGTGGCCCAATATAAGGCCGATGCCGAGGCGGTCCAGGACCGCTTAAAAGATATCGTTGAATACGAGAAGCGGCAGTCACGAAAAGAGGCCCTCGAGGAGATCCATGCTCGGGGTTTCGATCTATCGGCCTAGATCGAGACCGCTAAGGGGCTCGAGGCTGAGGCCAAGAAGTTGGCCTGCCCCGAAGAAGAAGAAGACGACTCCGAGGGTTCCGATGGAACCAGGGGCGAAGAAGACCAAGTTGTTTAGACGCCTTTGTAAAATATAAAA
>AWOL01S0060563.1:26097-45357 GCA_000715115.1 Nicotiana otophora
TTCTTCACTGTAACCTTGTTTAGCTGGCGGTAATCAATACACATCCGTATAGAACCATCCTTCTTCTTTACAAATAAGACAGGAGCACCCTAAGGCAATACACTGGCCGAATGAAGCCCTTATCAAGCAATTCCTGTAAATGTTTTTTTAATTCTTTCAACTCCGTTGGGGCCATACGATATGGTGGAATAGAAATGGGCCGAGTGCCCAATAACAAATCAATGCCAAAGTCAATATCCCTGTCAGGTGGCATACCCGGAAGATCCACTGGAAATATATCAGAAAAATCCCTTACTATAGGAACTGACTCCATGGTAGGAGTATCAACACTACCATCTCTCACATAGTCCAGATATGCATCACACCCCATCTCAACCATTAGTTGAGCCTTAAGAAATGAAACAACCCAGCTAGGAACATGATCCAAGGTACCTCACCACTCTAGTCGCGGTAGACCCGGCATAGCAAACATCACCATCTTGGCATAACAATCAAGGGTAGCATGATAGGGCGACAACTAGTCCATGCCCAAAATAATATCGAAATCCACCATACTGAGCAATAATAAATCAGCTCTCATCTCAAAACTACTGATAACAATTAAACATGATCAATACATATGGTACACAATAATAAATTCACCCACAGGTGTAGATACATAAATAGAAAAACTCAAGGAATCACGGGATACGCCCAAATACGGGGCAAAATAAGATAACACATAAGAATACGTGGAGCCTGGATCAAATAAGACTGATGCATCTCTATGACAGACTAGAATAATACCTGTGATAATAGAATCGGATGCAACAACCTCTGTCCTAGCAAGAAGGGCATAATATCTCGCCTGACCTCCCCCTCTAGGGCGACCTCTACATGTCCGACCTCCACCTCTAGCTAGTTGTGCAGGTGGAGTGGCAACTAGTGCATTAATCATGGCTTGAGAAGTCTGAGGACCCTGTGGAATAAGTGGGTCCTAAGAAACCTGTGGAGGTGCACCCCTCCTAAGTCTGGGGAAATACCTCATGATATGACGAGTGTCACTACACTCAAAACAATCCCTAGGAGGACGTGGCTGTTGGGACTGGCTTGGGCCTAATCGACCAGACTGCCCGCTGAAGGCACCCTGTACAAGAGGTACAGAAGACACTAGCGGTGCATAATATGGAACCTGAGGTCTGGGAGTAGCCGGAATACCACTGGAAGCTGGAAGTGCTGAATGAATAGAACGGCTCACATAACCTCTACCATGACGGGTTGCAACTGGGGCACGAGAATTATTATATGTGCCAGAATCTCGGGGTCTCATAGCTTCCCTCTCTTCCCTCTCCCGGATCCGCATACTTCTAATCTCCTAGCAATTGACACCACCTGTTGAAATATGATGTCTATCTCTAGATATCGGGCCATACTAAATCTGATACTAGGGTGGAGACCCTCAATAAATATGTGAACCCGCTCTCGAATGGTAGCAACTAAGGCTGGTGCATGCCTAACCAAATCACTGAATCAGATCGCATATTCTGACACGATCATAGAACCCTGGCGCAACTGCTCAAACTCTGCGCGTCATGCATCTCTAAGGCTCTAAGGAACATACTCCCTTAAGAACATATCTGAAAATTTAGTCCAAGTGAGTGAAGCTGCCTCAGCCAGACTATCTAACTTATATGCCCGCCACCACTGGTAGGCCGCTCCTCTTAGCTGAAATGCCGTGAAAGAAACCCCACTGGAATCCACAATACCCATAGTACAGATGATACGGTGACATTCCTCCAAAAAACCCTGAGCATCCTATGAAGCTAAACCTCTGAATGTGGGAGGGTGGTACTTCTTTTACCTCTCGAGCTTGAGCTGCTCCCCCTCTGAAACTGCTGCCCTAACCTCGGGCCAAACTGGAACAACTGGTTGCATTGGTATAACCTCTAGGGCATGGTCAACCTAGTCCTGTGGCTCTAGGGTACAGGCGGAGGGAGTTTATGCTCCTCCCCTGGCCTGAGATGTGGCAGGAGCAAGTGGAATTAACCCTGCGTGAGCTAGAGTGGCAAACATGCTCAAAAACTGGGCAAGAGTCTCCTGAAGTGCAGGAGTGGTAACAGGCATCTCAGGTGCCTGTTCTCCAACTGGAGTTAATGGTGGTTCCTCTGAAGCAGCTCGTGCGGGTGCTCTGGCTGCACCACGTAGTCTTCCTTGGCCTCTGCCCCAACCCCGGCCTCTTGCGGCTCTAACATGAGGCACGGGTGTCTGATCATCGGATCCAGTTGTGTGTGTCCTCACCATCTGTGAGAGAATAGAAAGACAATGGTTTAAACTTTTGAAGTCAACAAATGTGCACGATAAGGATTCAAAGAAGTGAATATTTACCTAACAGTTCCATAGCCTCCCAAAGATAAATACAGACGTCTCCGTACCGATCCGCGACACTCTACTAAACCTGCTTGTGACTCATAACACCTATGAATCTAGAGCTCTAATACCAACTTGTCACGACCCCGAATTCCCTCAATAAGATATCGTGATGGCACCTAGTCTCTATGACTAGGTAAGCCTATCAATACGGAATAACAATAGAAATCTAAAATAAATAAATATTCAAATTCACATAATTATAACTCCCAAAACCCGATAGAAATAAGTCATAAGCTTCTAAGAATTTATCCTCAATGTATCTATATATCAAGGTCTAAGGAAAATAAGGAAGCAACATAATAATGATAGAAGGGGACTCCGGAGTCTGCGGACACTGGCAGATATACCTCGAAGTCTCCGTACATAGGTAGCTCACTAATGTCTGGACTGGTAGGATGTACCTGGATCTGCACAAAAAGATGTGCAAAAGCATAGTATGAGTACACCACAGCGGTACCCAGTAAGTGCCAAGCATAACCTCGGTAGAGTAGCGACGAGGTCAGGTCAGGCCCTACTAGAATAATAAAATACAAGGTGAAATGTTTGGCAATATAATAAAAATGAAATGGCAATCGAAATGAATCAAGTAAATAGTATGTCACAAATTAACTACGCAAAACAATGGCAAATAATACCTCATGGAAACAAAACAAAATTCTTTTCAACTTTAAGAAAATCACAACAATAATCAAAGGCAACTGCGGCCATAAATCAATATCAACAAGGGCACTCCCGAGGTACCGCCTCGTAGTCCCAAATCATAAATAAATTCACAATATCTCATTTTCTTATATCACCGCGGGAGCCTTCACATTTAATTTTTAAAAAAAACATTTTTTTCCGAAATAGCATCCCCTGTTTTAGCCACCCTTATCACACTGCATGACTTCTAGTAGTTCCCCTACTAGCCACGTATATCAAGCCACCCTTATCTCACCGCATGCGTTTCAACACCCGGACCTTATACCACCGCATACGTATCAATATCACAATTTGCACCTCAAGTGCCCAAATAATTCAATTTGCCAAAATAAATAACATCAATAATATTTTCCACAACAGGGAGCTTACGGCTCAATCACAATGAGTACAAAATCTCACAAAATATTTGAGAATAAATAACTCAGCAAAAATAATATTTAAAAATATTTAATATGTTGCCTCAGTTACAAATTTAAAAAATCAAATACTTCATATTAATAATATTTAAATTAAAGAAATTCCACCTTCAAATAATGCACAGAATAAAAGAAAACAAGTTTCAACTAAACAAGTAAAAACAATTAGCAGGAGAAAGTCTAGCAAGTTTAAAATATATAAATCACATTAATTATGGAGAATATAACAAGATTTAATAATTTAATTAATATGCAACAGTGATCTAAATAATTTTAAAAAAAAATATAATCTTTCACATTTAGCCCGTGTACACACTCGTCACCTCGTGTACATGACTTTCATCACATTACAATTATCACATCAATACCAATCCTAGAGGAAATTTCCCCCATACAAGGTTAGACAAGTCACTTACCTTGACTTGCTCTAATTTAATCCACTAGTAGGCCTTTTCCTCGATTATCCAACTTTGAATGGCTCGAATCTAGCCAAAATAATTCGATACGGTCAGCAAAAATTATAGGAATCAATTTCAAAAGAAAATACTACATTTGTTTCTAATAAAATCCGAAATTAGCTCAAATATCGCATGTGGGGCACACGTCTCGAAATTCGGCGAAACTCACAAAATCCGATAACGCATTCAATTACGAGTCCAACCATACTGGTTCCACTCAAATCCGACTTCAAATCGACATTCAAATCCCACAAATTCATTTTATGAAATTTAATTCTATAATTTTTCCCAAATTTCCATCTCAAAATACTAATTGGATGATGAAAACAATGATATATTCATGTATGTTAACCAAATCTGAGTTAGAATCACTTACCCCAAAGGATTGCTTGAAAAATCCACGGAAACTTGTCTCAAACCGAGCTCCCAAAGACCAAATGCGAAATAATACCCAAAATCTCGATTTTATAATACACAATTTGACCCCTCATTGTGTTGACCGCACCAGTTTTGTGCGGTCCGCACATTCCAGGTTTTATGGTCGCACTCCTAATTGTGGGGCCGCACTTCAACACTCTGCACTACAAGGCTTCAGTAAAATACTCATAACGTTCTGTACAAATGTTCAAATGATTAATGATATACCTTTCTGGAAACTATATTCAAAAGGCAACAACTTTCAGTTTTGAAACATCTCCAACTTCATTGTGGATTAAAAGATATACGCCTCCAAAGTCGGACCAGCGAACCTGCAGACTCCCGTATGTGCGGCCGTACAAAAAATTGTGTGGTTCGCACTTGTCCTCTGCGGTCCGCACTTTTCCTCTGAAGTGCGGAAATGCCCGGACATCGCTCAAAACTCACCCCGAAACTCACCGAGCCACTCGGGATTCCGTTAAAATATACCAACAAGTTCTATAATATAACACGGACCTACGCAAGGCCTCAAATCACATCAATTAACATCAAAATGATGAATCGCACCTCAAATCAAAATCTATGAACTTTGAACTTTCAAATTCTATATCTTGTGTCGAAACACATCAAATCAATCCGGAATGACTTCAAATTTTGCACAAAAGTCATAAATAACATAACTGAGCTATTCCAATTTGCGGAATCGGAATCCGACCCCGATATCAAAAAGTCAATTTGTGGTCAAACTTTGAAATCTTTAAGCCTTTAGTCTTCTAGTTTTCGCCAACTGGCGATAATTCAAGCTAGGGATCTCCAAATTAAATTTCGGGCATACGCCCAAGTCCCAAATCACGATATGGACCTACCAAAACTGTCAAAGTACTGATCCGAGTCTGTTTGCTAAACATTTTGACCAAAGTCAACTCAGTTGAGTTTTAAGGCTCTATTTCACATTTTAAGTAATTTTTTATATAGAAACTTTTCGAAAAATTATATGGACTGCGCACGCAAGTCGAGGAATGATGACTAGTGCTTTTCGAGGTCTTAGAACACAAAAATAATTATCAAATTTAAAGATGACCTTTTGGGTCATCACACACAAATTCAGGGATTCATACCCCCATAACCAAGTTTAGAAGTGTTACTTACCTCAAACCGTGTAATTCTTTATTCTGATATGCCTTTGCCACGTGAATTGGCCTCAAAATGCCTCGAATTTAGCCACAAATAATCTGATTCAGTCAATAAAAATTATTGAAATTAATTCCATAAGAAAATACTAATTTTCCAACAAAATTCAAAAGTTAGCTCAAACATCGCCTATGGGGTCCACATCTCGGAACCCGACAAAAGTTACAAAATCCAAAATCCCATTCAACCACGAGCCTAACCATACCAATTTTACCAAAATCCGACCTCAACTCGACCTACAAATCTTCAAATCTTATTTTCAAATCCCTAAGTTCAAATCCCCAATTTACACCTCAAAAACATGTAATCTAGTCGGATTATTCGATGATAATTCAATATAATGGAGTAGAAATTATCACTAGGGACTTACCTCAAGAATTCCAGTGAAACCCTCGCTCAAAATTGCCCAGCCCGAGCTTGATATGCCCAAAAATGGCAAAAGCTCGGAACCCCCATGTTATTGTACTGTCCAGGAGTTTCCGCTTCTGCGGGATTTTTAGTCGCTTCTGCGGATTTTATCTCTCTTTTGTGCCAACTCTCACTTCTGTGATTCCCCATGCGCAGGTGCGATTCCGCACCTACGAAATGCCTTTCACATCTACGCTCCATAGTCCACCATCCCAGCCTCAGCTTTTGCGCATCCCAGCTCGCACCTGCGAGCTCGCTTTTACGAAATTTTCGTCCGCTTCTGCGGACCTTGCGCACCTGCGATGCCCATTGCGCTTCTGCGTGCTCACACCTGTAAGCCAAATTCCGCAGGTGCGATTGCACCAGAAGGCAAAAACTTCAACTTTTCTTCTAAGTTCGAATTTGATCCGTTAACCACTTGAAACTTACCCGAGGCCCCCGGGACCTCAACCAAATATACCAACAAGTCCTAAAACATCATACAAACTTAGTCGAGTCTTCAAATCACATCAAACAACACAAAAAACATGAATCATACATAGATTCAAGTCTAATGAACTTTGAAACTTCTAATTTCTACAAACGACGTTGGAACCTATCAGATCACGTCCGATTAACCTCAAATTTTGCACACTAATCATAAATGACATAACGGACCTATTCAAATTTCCAGAATCGGATTCTGACCCTGATATCAAAAGGTCAACCCCCGGTCAAACTTCCCAAGAAAAATTTGACTTTCGCAATTTCAAATCTAATTCCACTACGGACCTCTAAATAATTATTTGGACACGTTCCTAAGTCTAAAATCGCCATACGGAGCTATTGGAATGATCAGAATTCAAATCCGGGGTCGTTTACACATAAGTCAACATCTGGTTAACCTTTCCAACTTAAGTTTTCAATTATAAGACTAAGTGTCTCATTTCACTCTGAAATCCTTCTGAACCCGAACCAACTAACCCGGTAAGTCATAAAACAACTGCAAAGCATAACTTGAGCAGTAAATGGGGGAACGGGGTTATAATACTCAAAACGATCGGCCGGGTCATTACATTCTCCCCCTCTTAAACAAACATTCATCCTCGAATGGGTTTAGAATCATAACTGGAGTCTCAAATAGGTGTCGATATTTGCTCCAAATCTCCTTCTCAATCTCCCAAGTAGCTTCTCCGACTGGTTGGCCTCTCCACTGTACCTTCACTAATGTTATGTTCTTTGAACTCAGCTTTCGAACATTTCGGTCTAAAATAGCCATCGGTTCCATATCATAAGTCAAATTACCGTCCAACTACACTGTACTGAATTCCAATATATGAGACGGATCCCTGACATACTTTCGGAGCATGGATACATGGAACACTGGATGAACACCTGATAGACTAGGTGGCAAAGCAAGTTCATAATCCACCTCTCCAATCTTCTTAAGTACCTCAAAAGGCCCAATATACCGAGGGCTCAACTTTCCCTTCTTCCCGAACCTTAACACACCTTTCATGGGTGAAATCTTGAGCAGAACCTTCTCCCTAACCATGTAAGCAACATTACGGACCTTCTTGTCGCATAACTTTTCTGTCTAGACTGCGTCGTGCGAAGGCGCTCCTGAATCAATTTAACCTTCTCTAAAGCATCCTGAACCAAGTCAGTACCTAATAGCCTAGCCTAACCAGGCTCAAACCAACCTACAGGAGATCGACATCGTATCCCATATAAAGCCTTATACGAAGCCATTTGAATGCTCGATTTGTAGATGTTATTGTAAGCAAACTCCGCGAATGGCAGAAATTGATCCCAAGAACCCCCAAAATCAATGACACAAGCGCGTAGCATATCCTCCAATATTTGAATAGTGCGCTCGGACTGTCCGTCCGTCTGAGGGTGAAATGTTGTACTCAACTGAACCTGTGATGTAAACTGCATGCCCCGATCCGAAATGATGGATATTGGCATACCGTGTAGGCAAACAATCTCGCGGATATAAATCTCAGCCAACCGCTCCGAAGAATAATTAGTACAAACTGGAATAAAATGCACGGATTTGGTCAACCGATCCACAATCATCCAAACAACATCAAACTTCCTCAAGGTCCGTGGAAGCCCAACTACGAAATCCATGGTAATATACTCTCATTTGCACTCCAGAATTTCAAGTCTCTGAAGCAATCCTCCCGATCTTTGATGCTCGTACTTTACCTGTTGACAATTTAAACAACGAGCTACAAACCCAACTATATCTATCTTCATCCGCCTCTATCAATAGTGTTGCCTCAAATACTGATACATCTTCGCGGCACCTGGATGAATGGAGTACCGTGAACTATGAGCCTCCTAGAGAATTAACTCATGCAACCCATCTACATTAGGCACACATAGCCTACCCTGCATCCGTAATACACCGTCATCCCCAAAGGTGACTTCCTTGGCATCATCGTGATGGACTGTGTCCTTAAGGATAAGCAAATGGGGGTCATCATACTGACGTTCTCTGATACGATCATAAAGAGAAGATTGAGAAACCACACAAGCCAAAACTCGATTTGGCTCCGAAACATCCAATATAAGAAATTGGTTAGCCAAGGCCTGAACATCCAAGGCTAAAGGCCTCTCTGCTACCGGTAAGTATGCTAAGCTGCCCAAACTCTCCGCCTTACGACTCAAGGCATAGGCCACCACATTGACCTTTCCGGGATGATAGAGATTGGTGATGTCATAATCCTTAAGCAACTCCAACCACCTCCGCTGCCGCAAATTAATATCCTTTTGTTTAAACAGATGTTGTAGACTCCGGTGATCGGCATAAACCTCACAATGGACACTGTACAAATAATGCAGCCAAATATACAAGGAGCGCTAGCCAGTAAATATTACTACTATATTTTAGTTTGTTTATAGAATAATATGTCTATCAAATATCATTAATAGTATTTTTATCTGGAATGTTCTCAAAGCAAAGATTCTATGAATTTAATTGAGAATACAAAAAGCACCAAATATCTATATATACTATATTAAAAGCACGAAGCCCCTTAGCGAAATGTCGTTCGTTTTTTTACCTTTAAAAATAGATTTCACATTGGACAAATATGTAATTGTAATTTACTTATCTTCCTAATATTAAGACTTTAAATATCAACTTAACTTTATTTATTAAATTCTTCCTTATTTGAACTAGGTATAACTCCTAATATTTAGGAATTTAAAATTGAGTTTGATTTTACTTATACAAATATTTTTCATATTAAATTATGTAATTACTTTCCTTAAATGTTTCCAAGTTTGTACCACGTTAGGAATTTTTCTTCATTTTAATTTTGTAGTACCAGGTAAGAATTATCAAACACGTTAAAATCCACTTTTTTCCGATTTCCTTTTTGAACCATGTGAATATTGTTAATTCTAATATTTCACATGTGCATGAAGACTTAAGGTGATTTATAAATTTTTTTTATTTTTTAATACAAACGGTTTAATCATTAATGATTGATAGCACGTACATTATATTATACATTAAACATAATTTAATTATTTAATTATTTTTTAATATTTATAACTTTAAAATTAACTAAAAACAATTCTATAATAGGAGCTCCTAATATTTAAAAATTCAAAGTCAAATAACATTTTAACTTATATGAATTATTTTCTCGTTTAAAGTGCATAAAATAACCATATAACTCCTTAATCTAATTCCTATCCAAAGAAGAAAAACTAAAAATTTAATTTTAATTCCTTAGTTGTCAAGATTTAATAACAATCATTAATATTAAATATAAATGAACTAAGTTGCACCCTATTTTAATAATATTTGTTTGAATTAAAGAATGAAACTTTTAAGGTACATTATCTCAATGTTTCGAATGGTAAATCCAATCAAAAGTATTATATTATCAATTCAAATGAGAGAAACGAGTTTGGATACAATTATGAACAAGAATACTCAAAATGAAAATGTTTACAAAGAATAAGTAAAAACTAATTGTTACTAAAATTGATAATACCAGTCGATACTCATTCTATATTCAACGATATCTTAGGTTCTCAGGATCTATGCCTTTTGCTTTGTAAATATATACAATGTATAAATCTCTTTTTAGATGTTACTATCATTAGGGCTAATAATTATAAAATTTATTGTAACATTAGTCAATAACCTAAAGCACAAAAGGGAATTTGCATTTTTTTAAAAGAATATGTTTTTTTTAACTTTGATATTAAAAAATACTTGAGAGGATATTTAATAGTAAGAGAAAAAAGATGCTACAGAAAGATAAATTTGGTCAAATGTCAGAAATTTTAATATGGAGGTATAATCTTTTCTTTAAAGTTTGATTAAGATAGGTGATAAGCTTAAAGATAAACCAAAGTTGGAGCTTTTTTGTGAATGATGATAATAATTCATTAACCACAATTAATAAAAAGGTACATTTGAAAAGCTCAGTATAATTATTAGGAAAGAAAAAGTAGTTAAGGTTATCTTATTAATTCTACTAAAACTTTGATAAATCAATGATGAACTATATTTTTCATATTCAAATTAATTATGGGATTCTTTTAAGACGCGAAGGAAGAAAGTATGGGTAGATCAAAATCGATTTAAATATGTGTTGTTTGGATTTAAATTTATTATATTAATAATTTATTTATAATTTTATCTTATTAGTGTTTGCATTATATGTCTGAAAATTTTGTATGGCAAGACTTTTTTCTTTATCGACTTATCTAAATATCATCAATATTATTTATTTCAAGAACTTACCTTTAATCAATTTGTATTTGTAACTCAATTATTGTCACGACCTGGAATTTCTACCGTCTGGACCGTGATGGCGCCTAACATTTCACTTGTTAGGCAAGCCAACGTTAGAGAATCATTTAAATCAATTCTTTTTCCATTCAGTAAATAACAACAATTAGCTAAAATGAATTATAGTGAGTGCAGAATAATATAATGAAACTGCATTAATTACTGCCACCCGGATCTGGAGTCACAATTCACGAGCATTCTAGAATTCACTACAAGTAATATTCTGAGAGAAATACAACTGTTTGAATGAAAGAAATAGTAAAATAGAAAAGATAGACGGGGACGTCAAGGTCTGTGAACGCCGACAGATCTACCTTGAGTCTCCGGATAGCGGGTCAAACAGCTAAAGTCTCGATCAACCCGAGCCGGTACCACAATCTGCATAGAAAGTGCAAAGTGCAGTATCAGTACAACCGGCCCCATGTACTGGTAAGTGTCGAGCCTAACCTCGACGAAGTAGTGACGAGGCTAAGGCAAGGCTCCTACAAATCAACCTGTACAGTTTAACAATGTATATACAAATAACAGTAATGACGAATTAGACAGGAGATATCGGGAGGGGGAAACATGCTAGGGAAAATACGAGATAAAGAACTATAGCAGAATGATAACTGGAACAACCAATATATTATGAATCAACAGGAGCACAAATACAGTAAAGGAAAAATGCACGGCATCACCCTTCGTGCTTTTACTCTCAATCTCACCATAAATCAATAGAAATGGCGCGGCATCACCCTTCGTGCATTAACTCTCATAATATGGCATGACATCACCCTCCGTGCACTAACACTCACAATATGGCACGACAACACCCTTCATGCATTAACACTCACAACATGGCACGACATCACCCTTCGTGTATTAACTCTCACAATATGGTACGACATCACCCTTAGTACATTAACACTCTCCCTTACCATAATGCAATGCATAAATAACAACAGCGAGATAAAATAACAAGTACAAGCCTTACTTCAATATTTGGTTCCACAATATCAATCTCAACTTTGAAATAAATTCTCAATTATCACCAGAAAATCCATAAACATGATAAGAACGATCAATTTAACAACACTAGTATAAGCACGTAGCAATTAGGCATAGGAAAGAGACAATATAAGAAAAACGGAAGAAATATGGAAAATAGGTAAATTGGCGGCGCATAAGTACTAGTCACCTCACATATACACCGCTCACATGAATATCACATAGTAAATAGTCTAAGGTTCCTAGTTCCCTCAAGTCAGGGTTAGACACAATACTTACCTTGCTCCGAAGGCCACTTAATTCTCAATCACAGCTTTTCCTCTAGATTTGACCTCCAAACCACTCGTATCTATTCAAAAATGACTCAATAATATCAAATATTGCTAAAGAAATCAATTATATTGCATAAATTAATTTTCCTCCAAAAAGTCAAAAAATTGACCCCGGGCTCGCTTGGTCAAAACCCGAGGTTCAGACCAAAATTCATTTACACATTCACCCCCGAGCCCGGATATATAATTGGTTTCGGAATCCGACATCAAATTGAGGTCTAAATCCCCAAATTTGCAAAATACCTAGTTTCTACCCTAACCCATAATTCTACCATGAAAACTCTAGATTTTAGGTTGATAATTCATAAAATGTAATGGGTAATGGAAAGAAAATAGTTTAGAATCACTTACCAATACTTTGGGGAAGAAAATAACTCTTAAAAATCGCCTCTAGCCCATTTGGTTTTTGAGAAAATGAGTTAATGGCTAATTCTCGTTTTTGGATTCTATTAAGTGCTGGGCGACAATGTTCATCGCGTTCGCGAGAGCACTTTCGCGTTGGCAAAGAGTATAGGCTACCAAGCCTTTGCATTCGCAAGACTCTGTTCGCGTTCGTGTAGGCTACCGCCCTGGCCTTCGCGTTCGCGAGACATTGCTCGCGTTCGCGATGAAGGAACGACCAACCCTCCCCCAGGTCCCCAAGTGCTTCGCGTTCGCGATGAGCCGGTCACGTTCGCAAAGGGTAAACCCCTCATCACTTCGCATTCACGACCAGACCTTCGCATTCGCGAAGAAGATATTTCAACCTCACCAGTTTACTCTTCGCATTCGCGAGAGGACCTTCGCGAACGCGAAGAACGACATGCCAGAACACCTGAATCTGCAGAAAACCAGATTTTCCAAAGTCCAAAACATCTCATGGCCTATCCGAAACTCACCCGAGCCCTCGGGGCTCCAAACCAAACGTGCACACAAGTCTAAAAATATCATACGAACTTGATCGCGCGATCAAATCGCCAAAATAATACCTAGAACTACGAATTTAGAACCAAATCAAATGAAATTCTCAATGACACTTAAAAATTTTATCTTCTCAACTGGACGTCTGAATCACGTCAAATCAACTTCGTTTCTCACCAAATTTCACAGAAAAGTCTTAAATATTATAATGAACCTGTAACGGGCTCTGGAACAAAAATGTGGACCCGGTACTAACAATGCCAAACATCAATCAATTATTAAAAATAAATAATTTTCAAACTTTTAATTTTTATCAAAAATTCATAACTCGAAATGGGGACCTCCGAATTCAATTCCGAGTATACGCCCAGGTTCCATAATTCGATACGGACCCATCGGGATCATCAAAATAGGGATCCGGGCCCGTTTACCAAAAATGTTGACCGAAGTTAACTAAAATTAACTTTTAAGGCAAAATTTCTTATTTTCATCAATTTTCAACATAAAAGTTTTCCGAAAACACGCCCGGACTGCGCACGTAAATTGAGGAGGGTAAAATGCGATTTTTAAGGCTTAAGAGCGCAGATTCGAGTTCTAAAATATAAAATAACCTTTTGGGTCATCACATTCTCCACCTCTAAGACAACCGTTCGTCCTCGAACGGACATAGAAAAGTACCCGAGCTGGTGAAAAGGTGGGAATATCTACTTCGCATATCGGACTCGGACTCCCAAGTAGCTGCCTCAACAGGCTAACCTCTCCACTTCACTCGAACTGAAGGGTAAGTCTTTGATCTCAACTGGCGAACTTGTCGGGCTATAATAGCCATCGGCTCCTCCTCGTAAGTCAAATCCTTGTCCAACTGGACAGAGCTGAAAACTAACACATGGGACGGATCACAGTGATACTTTTGAAGTATGGACACATGGAATAGCGGATGAATACATGCTAAACTAGGTGACAACGTAAGCCTGTAAGCCACCTCTCCCACCCTCTCTAGAATCTCAAAAGGTCCGTTATACCTAGGGCTTAACTTGCCCTTCTTTCAGAACCTCATTACACCCTTCATGGGTGATACCCGAAGCAACACTCTCTCCCCAACCATGAATGCAACATCACGAACTCTGCGGTCGGCATAACTCTTCTGCCTAGACTGAGCCGTGCAAAGTCGATCCTGAATAATCTTGACCTCATCCAAGGCATCATGTACTAAGTTTGTGCCCAACAACCGAGCCTCCCCTAGCTCGAACCATCCAACTGGTGACCGGCACCACCTACTATATAATGCCTCACAGGGAGCCATCTGAATGCTCGACTGGTAGTTGTTGTTGTAGGCGAACTCTGCAATGGGAAAGAACTGATCACACGATCCTTCGAAGTCTACAACATATGCGTGAAGTATATCCTCCAAGATCTGAATAGTGCGCTCGGACTGCCCATCTGTCTAAGGATGAAATGATGTGCTCAACTCAACCCGCGTACCCAACTCACATTGTACTGCCCTCCAGAAGTGCGAGGTGAACTGCGTACCTCGATCAAAAATGATAGACACGGGCACATCGTGAAGAAGGACGATCTCGCGAATGTAAATCTCTGCTAACCTCTCCGAAGAATAGGTAACTGCCAAAGGAATGAAGTGCACTGACTTGGTCAGCCTGTCCACAATGACCCAAACTGCATCGAACTTCCTCTGAGTCCATGGGAGTCCAACAACAAAATCCATAGTGATACACTCCCACTTCCACTCAGGAATCTCAATCTTCTGAAGCAAACCACCAGGTCTCTGATGCTCGTACTTTACCTGCTGGCAATTTAGGCACCAAGCTACATATGCAACTATGTCTTTCTTTATTCGCCTCTACCAATAATGTTGCCGCAAGTCCTGATACATCTTGGCGGTGCCCGGATGAATAGAATATCGAGAACTGTGGGCCTCCTCAAGAATCAACTCACGAAGTCCATCAACATTAGACACACAAACACGACCCTGCATCCTCAAAACTCTGTCATCTCCAACAGTAACCTGCTTGGCACCACCGTGTCGTACTGTGTCTCTAAGGACAAGTAAATGAGGATCATTATCCTGTCGATCTCTGATGCGCTCAAACAAAGAAGACCGAGCAACTATACAAGCTAGAACACGGCCGGGCTCAGAAACATCCAACCTTACGAACTGATTGTCAAGGGCCTGAATATCCAATGCAAGCGGTCTCTCACCAACTGGAATATAAGCAAAGCTACCCATACTAGCTGACTTTCTACTCAAAGCATCGGCCACCACATTGGCCTTCCCAGGATGATGCAATATGGTGATATCATAGTCTTTCAATAGCTCCAACCACCTCATATGCCTCAAATTGAGTTCCTTCTGCTTGAACAAATACTGCAAGCTCCAATGATCCGTGAATACCTTACATGACACGTCGTAAAGATAGTGCCTCAAAATATTCAGGGCATGAACAATGGTTGCCAGCTCTAGATCATGAACATGGTAATTCTTCTCGTGAACCTTCAACTTCCGCGAAGCATATGCAATAACCTTGCCACCCTGTATCAATACCGCACCCAGACCAATATGAGATGCGTCACAATATACTATATAAGATCCTGAACCTGTGGATAACACCAATACCGGTGCCGAAGTCAAAGTTGTCTTGAGCTTCTGGAAGCTCACCTCACACTCGTCTGACCACCTGAACGGGGCACCCTTCTGGGTCAACCTGGTCAATGGGGCTGCTATGGATGAAAACCCCTCCACAAATCGACGGTAGTAGCCCGCCAAACCCAGGAAAGTATGGATCTCTGTAGATGATGTGGGTCTAGGCCAGTTCTGAACTTCCTCAATCTTCCTAGGATCCACTTGAATACCCTCTGCTAATACAATGTGACCCAAGAAAGCAATTGAACTCAACCAAAACTCTCTTTTTGAGAACTTAGCATATAATTGGCTGTCTCTCAGAGTCTGAAGAACGATTTAAAGGTGCTGCTCGTGCTCCTCTCGGTTGTGGGAGTAGACCAAGATATCATCAATAAACACAATCACAAAGGAATCCAAGTAGAGCTTGAACACCCGGTTCATTAAACCCATGAATGTTTTTGGGGCATTTGTCAGCCCAAATGACATAACTAGAAACTCATAATGCTCATACCGAGTCCGAAAAGCTGTCTTAGGGACATTGGATGCCCTAATCCTCAACTGATGGTAGCCAGGTCTCAAATCAATCTTCGAAAACACCTGGGCACCCTGAAGCTGATCAAATAAATCATTAATCCTCGGTAATGGGTACTTCTTCTTGATGGTGACTTTGTTTAACTACCGATAATCTATACACATCCTCATCGATCCATCTTTCTTCTTCACAAACAACACAGGTGCACCCCAGGGCGAGACACTAGGTCTAATGAAGCCCTTATCAAGCAAATCTTGTAATTTTTCCTTCAATTCTTTCAACTCTGGCGGGGCCATGCGGTATGGCGGAATGGAAATGGGCTGAGTGCCCGAAGTCAAATCAATGCAAAAATCAATATCCCTGTCGGGTGGCATCCCCGGCAGGTCTGCAGGAAACACCTCTGGAAACTCACGAACAACTGGCACTAAATCCATGGAAGGACCTCCGCACTAGAATCGCGGACATAAGCCAAATAAGCTAGACACCCCTTCTCGACTATATGCTGAGCCTTCACATAAGAGATAACCCTGCTAGTAGAATGGCCAGGAGTCCCTTTCCACTCGAATCGAGGAAACCCCTGCAAGGCAAAGGTCACCGTCTTAGCGTGACAATCCAATATAGCATGATAAGGTGACAGCCAATCCATACCCAGTATGACATCAAAATCAACCATATCGAGGAGTAGAAGATCCACACGAGTCTCAAGACTCCCAATGATGACCATACACGAATGATAAACACGATCTACAACAATAGCATCTCCCACTTGTGTGGACACATACACAGGAGCACTCAAAGAATCACGAGGCACAACCAAATATGAAGCAAAATTAGATGACACATAGGAGTAAGTAGACCCCGGATCAAATAGAACTGAAGCATCTCTACTGCAAACTGAAATAGTACTTGTGATAACAGTGTCAGATGACTTAGCCTCAGGCCTGGCTGGGAAGGCATAACACCGGGGCTGGGCCCCACCACTCTGAACTACATCCCTGGGATGACCTCTAACTGACTGGTCTCCACCTCTAACTGCCTGACCTCCACCTCTAATAGTCTGACCTCTACATATGGCTGCCTGACCCCTACCTCTGGCTAGCTGAGCAGATGGTGCAACAACTGGTGCTGAAACCATGGCACGAGAACTCTCATACTGTGAGCTGCCCGTTTCCCGATGGCAAAATCTAGCAATATGCCTAGGATCACCACAAGTATAACATAACCTTGGCTGTTGTGACAACTGACCCTGTCGACTTGAATAACCACCCTAATAACTCTGGAGTGGAGGTGCACTAATAGGAGCTGGTGGAGCACTGTAGGTTAGCTGGTTGGAATAATGCATCTGAGGTCCACGACCACTTGAGGCACCGTGGGATGCCTGGAGTGCTGAATGAAATGGCTTGGCCTCTACCAAAAGTACCTCTACCTCTAGATGAGGCACCGCTGAACTCACCGAAATGATGAGGTATCTTGTCATATCCCTGACCTCCCTGAGCAAGAACCATCTCGACTCGTCTGGTGACATTAGCAGCCGCCTGAAAAGAAATTTCACTCCCAGTGTCCTTAGCCATCTGCAATATGATAGGCTGAGCAAGTCCATCAATAAACCTCATCACCCTCTCTCTCTCGGCGGGAAACAAAAGAATAACATGACAGGCCAAATCCACAAAATGGGTCTCATACTGAGTAACAGTCATACTGCCCTACTGGAAACGCTCAAACTGACAGCGACGCTCTTCTCTCAATGTGATAGGAAGAAACTTCTCTATGAAGAGCTGAGAGAAATGGTCCCAAGTAAGAGCAGGCGACCCAACTGGTCTGGTCAGCAAATAATCTCTCCATCATTTCTTGGCAAAACCAGTCATCTAAAATGCAAAACAATCGACCCCATTGGTCTCTACTATACCCATATTCCGTAGAACCTCGTGACAGCTGTCGAGAGACTCTTGGGGATCCTCTGAAGGAGCACCACTGAAGTGAACTGGGAAGAGCTTCGTAAACCTGTCCAACCTTCATAAAGTCTCAGAAGACATAGCTAACCCATCATCGGTCTGTGGCACAATAATCGGTTGAACTACTCCGACTGGATGAGCTGCTGGAGCCTGATACTAGGGAGCTATCTTCTCCGGAGCGGAGTAGTGGGAGTCCGGGGCCCTCCTCCAGCCTGAGAGATGGCTAGTGCCATGGGAAATGCGCCAGTCTGGGCCACACTCTCCATAAGGCCCATCAAACGAACCAAAGCATCCTGAAGTACTGGGGTGGCAATGAACCCCTCCGAAACCTGAGCTGGTCCAGAAGGAACAGTCTGGGCTGGAACCTCCTCGTCAAGCTCTATCTGAGGCTCCACAGCTGGGGCTGCTGCTCGGGCTCTAGGCTGAACCCTACCCCTACCTCGGCCTCAACCTCTGCCCCGCGTAGGAGCTGCCACTGGAGGCTCTGGCTGCTACACAACTGAAGAAGCGGTACATGTTCTCGTCATCTGCGAGAGAATAAGAGTAGAAGGGTTCAATCAGTATTGAGAAAACAAAATCGCACGACAGAGAAGAATAGAAGTGAAATTTGTTCCTAAACTTGATAGCCTCTGGAAGATAAGCACATACGTCTCCGTACCGATCCTCCAGACTTTACTAAGCCTGCTAGTGAATCGTGAGACCTAGGCAACCTAGTGCTCTCATACCAACTTGTCATGACCCGGAATTCCCATCTTCGGGACCGTGATGGCGCCTAACATTTCACTTGCTAGGTAAGCCAATGTTAGAGAATTATTTAAACCAATTCTTTTTCCATTCAGTAAATAACAGCAATTAGCTAAGATGAATTATAGTGAGTGTGGAATAATATAATGAAACTGCATAAATTACTACCACCCGGATCTGGATTCACAATTCACAAGCATTCTAGATTTCACTACAAGTAATAGTCTGAGAGAAATACAACTGTTTGAATGAAAGAAACAGTAAAACAGCAAAGATAGACGGGGACTTCAACGTCTGTGAACGCCGACAGATCTACCTTGAGTCTCCGGATAGCGGGTCCAACAGCTAAAGTCTCGATCAACCCGAG
>AWOL01S0060573.1:4861-23321 GCA_000715115.1 Nicotiana otophora
AATTTTAATGAATTTTACATATAAATTTTTACTCCGCATCTCAATTGAACCCATCGGCATAACATTGCATCCGCCCCTGGCTGTACTATCTATATTCATAGTTAATGGAATTAATTTTTTTCCAAAAGTTTTTTTCCCATTACATATAGGGTATTGGGGCAAGGGGAAGGCGAAACCATAATTTTTACTAAGGGATGTCAAAATCTAAAGAACCAAGCATATGAATAAGTCAACGGGAATCAACACATAGTATATATGCATTGAAAAAATCACCTATAAAAACAGTGTAATTTTACGACGAATGAGTGTTAATTTGACCTCCATGGAGCCATATTATGGCTCCGCCGCTGAGGAAAGGGAAAGAGGGGTAATGTGAGAAGTAAACCTACGACGAAATTAGTAACCTCAAAAATAAGTTAACTTACAATGACACTCTTGAGTTACAGCAGCATGTAGAACAGTTCTTCCATCGTTCCTCGTCATAGTAAATTCATTACAAAGATTGTTCTCTGCTAACAAAATGAACACTTCTTTCTCTCCACTCGCAGCTGCAACATAAATGGGTGTCTCTCCCCAGTTATTTCTCTCCAAAACAAGATCTCTTTTCAAGCTTAACATCATCTCCACAATTTTCTTTCGTCCAAACCTAGCAGCTTCATGCAAAGGTGTATCTCCATTCTTGTTTTTAACTCTCAAATCTTCACTGCTCACTGGCCTTTCCTCAAGAATTAGTCGAAATGCTCGCACATTGCCGTGAATGGCAATAAAATGAAGAATGGTGTCGCCCCGATTATCAATAGGCGACACCATTTCTTCTCTACAGAAATCGCGTAGGATTTCTATAGATTTTTCATCTTCGCAATTTGCTGCTGTGTAAGCTGCAGATTGGCGAAGACTTGCAGTGGTGCATTTTCTTCCTATTTTAATTTGCATGTTAAAATATTTTAGTATGGTTGGAGACTGACTCTGCTACTGTCAGATAATTAGGAATGAAATATTACTGCTACTAGTATTTGCTTCAAACATAAATAGTAAGTCTTGTCATTTGGAATAATATTCTTAACTCTACTACAAGCAAATTTGGAATATTGTTTGCTGTAAATATAATTGATTCTCGTTGGAAAATGAATATAATAAGATTAAGTATAGTGCAAGCAATTCGGAACCACATGCTTTTACGTAACCGAGAACTTTCCTAAAGGTAAAGAAATTTGCTTGCTAACGTAATCACAAAGTCCGTCATTTTTGTTCTTCTTACTTCTATTTTCTCTATATTACTTGAAACTCGATACAACAGAGTATGGAGAATATTATGTTAATAATCTATATTTGTAAAATAATTCTAGAAATAAAAACAACAGCAAAACAAAAATATAGAAGAAGCAAATAAATTCGAACCCTTCACAGGGATTACACACTGGTGTAGCGATATTGTATTTATAGCCATCAGGTTGGGTTCAAACGAATAGGTGCAACACTAAAAGAAGTGGAATTATATATACACTCAATAAATGAGTTTTTCTCCTCCAATATGGGACAATGTTCCTTTGTAAAGGAAAGAAATTAAAATTTCAAGTTTCCCTCAATTTCACGTTCACCCCAATTTTTGAACTAAAAACCCAACATATTAATGATATTTGCTATTACTCACTAGGCGAGAAAATTGTGCGTGTGATATTACACTGGTTTGATCAAAATCACTTCTGTGAATGTAAGGTTCACTTTGTTTCTAATTCGTATCGATTTTGGTATGGTGTACATTTTCATCATAACCTTTTAAGCAATATCATAGCGTAGCAATTTATCAGCACTGCTAATGGTTAAAACTTACACTCTTTAAGTTATGTTCATCGACATTAATGTAAGAAAATTTTACACCTTCAACAAAATTTAATTGGTTTTTCAAGTTACACCTTCCACAATTTATAAGATTATTGCAAAGATACCCACTGCCAGCTTGAAAACTGTGGTGGATTAATGGTAAAAAATTTCCAACATGCTTTTATTAAAGCAACTAATTCCTCATGCAGGCTTGCAAGCGTGGACAACATAAATGGGGCCCAATATCGGTAACAGTAAATTAGGATGAGTCTGGTTTTGATACTAGTTGTTGAACTAAAACGGCTCAAAGATACTCTTAACATGGTGTGATATTATCCACTTTGGGCCAAGCCCGCATGGTTTCGGCGTATTATCACTTTTTACCCGCGACATAAACTATTTACATTCGGTAGCCCAAAAAGTATATAAAATTTGTATAATTTTTGTATATAACATAAAAATGTATATATACACAAACAATATACAAAAATTATATTATATTTTTTCGGCTATTATTTTGAGAGCGGCTCTACAGTGTCACTTTTTCCACTGTTTCCCCCAAAAGGCCTCACACCATTAAAAGTATCTAATCTTCATAAGTAGTTTCTTTTTCCTTTCTACTTTCCATGTGAGAGTTTGTTTACACACACTCATTATATCATTGACAATATAATATGATGGTTGCCCATGAACGGGTCAAAGGATACTCACAAAAAGGGATCTCTTTTAAATGTCTATCAAGGTAGACATAAGAAAAGCTTATGACTCAGTTGAATGGAGCTTTTTGAGAATGGTGTTGTTAGGATTTGGACTTCTCTTTGGAACGGTGAACCCAATTATGACTGCAACCACAAGTTATTCTATACTGCTTAATGGGGGACTGACTCCAAAATTTCATGCAAGGAAGGGATTAAGGCAAGGGGAGAATTTATTATGGTATAAGTGTATTACAATCAATCACTATAGCAGGCAAAAAAGGTCCGGATAGAGAAGTTTGACGTTGTACATATTGGAGTAGATGACATTCTGAAATCGACTAACATTTATTTGATTTTTTTAGACTAATATAGAATAAATAAAAGTTAAAAGTGACGTCATCGTCACCTCCGAGATAAAGCCAAAAAATTAAATTTACTAAAAAAACGAGAGAGACCCTTTCTATCTTATTACTCAAGCGGGTTAGCTGCAATAAAAAAAACAACGGTCACTAGAAATAGAAAGTGCTTCGGAAGGCATCAACTACCTTTTTACTAAACAACACAACTAGGTATTTGTACTCAATTAGTGTAAAGAATAGCATAAGAAAAGTATTATTTGGAGATCTTCTGCTAGCCAAAGATCGTTAACTAAAAATAGGAAGATTCAACTAAAGAAGAGAAAGGTTTGAAAAGAGAAGGAAAGTTTTGGAGAAGATAACTTTGTTATTGAAAGAAGGCTTTCTTGATTTTGGCTTAGTTACAAATGCCAATGGCCACCCCTATTTATAATTCTCTAAGGATGGTTCTAGATAATATTCTAGAACATATACAAAAAAAATCTAGTTAACCGTATCTTTCCACAATACTCTAGAATATCTAGATATGTCTACTAGATAACATTATCTTCCCACAATACTTTAGAACATCTAGATGTATCTACTAGATAAATATTAAGGATACTACACTAGGACATTCTAGAGAAATCTATGTATTTCCAAACAAAAAAAATAACTTTACTTTATTTTTCTCACACTGCCTCTTAAAATGATTTTTTGGAAGCTATCCCACGCTTGTCGCGGAACAACTCAATCGATTCTTTAGGCTGTGTCTTGGTGAAGATCTCAACACTATTTTTCCGGCTCCTCTTTCTTCCCTAATGACGGAAGGTTCTTCAATTAGTTATGCAAAGAAATATGAGTATGTGCTGACGAAATTTTTAACTCTAAAACGAGCTGGCTTGATAATAGTTCTTTTTCGCCTTCCTGAAACACTTGAATCATCTCCTTGTTGAGTTCCATGTCTTTGAGTTCTTGGGTTCCCCCTGTCTCTTAGCTCCCCAATAGCTGTATTATCTAAAGTAGTACTTGTGATGGGCATATTTGATGCTTTAGGATTCAAAGGATTATAGCCTGCCCCTTTTTGCACAACTCCATAATATAAAGAGACTTCATCGAATATGACATCCCTTGAAACAACAAAGAGATAAGTTTTAGGATCCATGCACTTCCATCCCTTTTTTCTTTTATCATATCCGACAAAGATGCATTTCCTTGCCTTGGCATCCAACTTGCTCCGCTGAGAATCCGGAATGTGAACCCTTTTATCTTTTTTTTTATTCAACTAACCAAAGAAATTAACACTAATCTACATTACTATATATACAACATAAATACAAGATATCCCCCCACCCCACACCTTAAATAGCGGCATAGCCCCATGTCACACACACAAAAAAAATACAAGGTAAGGAAAACTTCCCTAATAGAGTCAGTCCTGGTCGGAGACAGTGCTGGGGTCGATATGGCAAGCCCTGCCAAGTGCACGCAGCCATGCCATGACCCACCTCTTATATTTTGCATTTTGGGTAGCAAGGGCATCCACTCTAGCTCCCAAGTCCGTGACAGAAGTACGCAACCCTGCCATTTCCTGCTCTAAGGTCGTCATTCTCATGTCCCATCTGACAATTGATGTTCCCTCAGCAACCTGCTCGTGCGGGGGCAAAGCAGCCACAACCTCAGCTTGCCCTTCATTACCCTCATTTGGAGCATCAGACTCATCACTATTTGCCTCAACGGATGCAACAAGATCCTTCCCAATTACCACTTTATCAGCCCAGAACTTCTGTTCTTTTTTTACTTTCCCATCCAAGTTCTTGTTTTCCGGTACACGTGCTACACGGTATAATCTAGTGATTAAGGAAGGAAAGAAGAATCCATACCTTTGCACCAGACAACGAATGAACATTTTGTCGTGAATAACCTTAGCCACATCAAAATTATGACCATTGATAAAATACCAGAGCAGTGCAGTCCGGGGACCATTCACCTCAGTGGTATTAGAAGAAGGCAGCAGGCGGTTATTGATGACATAGAGCCAACACTTCCCTTCAAAGGTAAGCGATGCCGAATGAAACTTCCGCCCCTGCTTAATCCATACTACTTCCTTGTTGGGAACACATATTGTTCTAAAAAAAAATTCCACGAGGTTGGTTCTCTGCTATAGGTATCATAATAGTCCTCTGCTTCAGGATTTATCCCAAATACTGGCCATCGGTAAGCCCTCCTAATGGCCTCGATGGATGTATCCACACTCTTCTGTCGTACCGTGCAGACATGGTTCACATGTTCCGGGAAGTTCACGTAAAACTCCCGCACAATCATTAAATTGGCTTCATCAGGTTCTTCAAAGAATATACCCAGCCCGCGACGAACCAATTCACGATATATATTGAGACGGTCATTTTAGAGGGACCCCATATCAATTCCCCTCTCCGGTATGGGTTTCTTGGGAGCCTTATGACCAAACCGTGCTTGATACGAACTTGATACTATCATACTGGGGCGCATTGACCGAGGACCGCGACCGGGAGGAGCTTGTGTGAC
Source organism: Nicotiana otophora (assembly GCA_000715115.1). Classification (NCBI taxonomy): domain Eukaryota; kingdom Viridiplantae; phylum Streptophyta; class Magnoliopsida; order Solanales; family Solanaceae; genus Nicotiana; species Nicotiana otophora. The sequence continues at coordinate 10,263 of AWOL01S0060573.1, forward strand.
CACTGGAGGATGCACCTGTGGTTCTACCTAAAACAAATACCACTATCAGCGGAAGGCACGATGTGTGAACCAAGAGTGGTTACTCAAACTTTACCAGCACACTTGGTCACAAAATTCCATTCTCGAACTCATTGTGGCATTTATACAAACACCAGACGTGCAAGTTTACCCGAACTCCCAAACACCAATTTTTATACCCTAAATTCAACCATAGATATACCAAAGTCGAATCTAACCCAACATGGTAAAATTCTACTATTACCTCAACATACAAACAAATATACGTGGTACTAAACTAAACTAAGATAGAAACAAAAATAATGGCACTTACCTGAGGGAACTTGTGAGGATTTGGGTTGGGAAGTTATGAAAGAGGAGAGATGAGGGGAAGGGGGTAGGGTTTGATTTTGCAATTGGGGTAAGGGATAAGGGTTTGTGCGTTTGTTTTCTTATGTTTAGAGAGGGGGTAGTTTAGATTAGAATAGGAGAATTGGGGGGGAGAGGGAGGGGGGAGGGGTTATTTTTAAAGGAAAAACAAAGAAAGAAAAGAAAAGAAAACAAAAAAAATAACTAATTTAAAACCCTACAAAACGGCGCCCAGTGTGCGGTCGGTGCGCAACCGCGCACGTGTGGTAGTGAGGGTATAAAAATGCGCGACCATATGCGCGGTCAGTGTCCGGCCGCACACGTTTGACATATATATATATATATATATTGGGTTGCCTCCCAAGTAGCGCTTGATTTAACGTCGTGGCACGATGAATTAAAACAAACCCATGGGTTGCCTCCCAAGAAGCGCCCGATTTAACGTCGCGGCATGACTCGGGTTATCTCTTATCAAGGATCTTTCAAGTACAAGGTCGAGATCATTTTATCTTCCTCAACCATGTCCTGATAATGTTTTAGCCTTTGCCCATTAACTTTGAACTTACGGGATCCATCTTCCGATGTAATCTCGACGGCTCCAGTTAAATGCATCTCTACCACATGAAATGGTCTTGACCATCTTGACTTCAACTTGCCCGGAAATAAACTCATTCTTGAATTGTACAGCAATACCATATCTCCAGGTTTAAAGTTCCGCTCAAGAATATTTTTGCCATGCATCCTCTTCATTCTCTCCTTATATAGTCTTGCGCTCTCAAAAGCATGGTAGCGAAACTCATCAAGCTCGTGCAACTCAGTGACTCTACTTGTACCCGCCTCTTCTATGTCGAGATTCAACTGCCTCAATGCCCACACGGCTCTATGCTCCAACTCCACTGGTAAGTGACATGCATTCCCAAATACTAATTTATATGGCGACATGCCAATCAGCATTTTGAAAGCGGTATGATAGGCCCAGAGTGCATCATCTAACTTTCTCGCCTAATCCGTTCTTGTAGCATTCACGGTCTTTGTCAAAACGCTCTTTATCTCTCTGTTCGAAACTTGGACTTGCCCACTCGTTTGTGGGTGATATGGGGTGGCAACCTTATGGCTTACACCATATTTTTCTAATAACTTTGCGAAGGCTCGGTTGTAGAAATGAGTGCCTCCATCACTGATTATTGCCCTTGGAGTGCCAAATCTGGTGAAGACGTTCTTTCTAAATAAACCAATGACCCCCTTTGCATCATTTGTAGGGAGCGCTGCAGCCTCTACCCATTTTGACACGTAGTCCACAACTACGAGTATGTACTTGTTTCCATATGAGCTTACAAAAGGCCCTATGAAATCGATTCCCCATACATCAAACACTTCTACCTCCTGAATTGGGTTCATGTGCATCTCATGTCGGTGGGAAATGTTCCCGGTTTGTTGGCATTCATCACAACCCTTCACCCAGAAGTGTGCATCTTTGAACAATATAAGCCAGTAAAAGCGCAACTCTAACATTTTCGCAACTGTCCTTACTCCCCCGAAATGGCCGCCATATGGGGATGCGTGACAAGCCTGTAAAATAGAAGATTGGTCTATCTCGGGGATACATCTCCGGATCATGTTATCAACACAAATCCTGAATAGATAAGTCTCATCCCAATAATACATGCGACAGTCACGAAAGAACTTTTTCTTTTGGACAGAGGAAAGGTCATAGGGGACAATACCGCTTGCCAGGTAGTTTGCAATATCTGCATACCATAGCGCTACCTCCAGGCTCGTGGCCAACAATTGTTCATCCGAAAAAGTCTCCACAATCTCTTCCGTCTCAACCTTCTTCTCTGCTCTTTCCAGCCTAGACAAGTGATCAACCACTTGGTTTTCCGTTCCCTTCTAGTCACGGATTTCCAAGTCAAATTCTTGCAGCAGTAGCACCCATCGAATTAGGCACATCTTTGATTCCTTCTTCTCAATTAGGTACCTGAGTGCAACATGGTCAGTATAGACAATTACCTTCTAGCCTATCAGGTATGACTTGAACTTGTCAAATGCAAACACCACTGCTAGCATCTCCTTCCCAGTCACCGTGTAATTTAGTTGGGCACCACTCAAAGTACTACTTGCGTAGTATATTGGATGCATGACTTTATCTTTCCGCCGCCTAAGGACTGCTCCCACCGCATAGTCACTTGCATCACACATCGGCTCAAATGGTTGCTCCCAGTCGGGTGTAATTATGATAAGTGCTGGCACGAGCCTCTTCTTCAATTCCTCAAAAGCTACCCTGCAATCTTCAGAAAACACAAAAAGGTGATCTTTTTCAAGCAATTTACACAAAGGGTTAGTAATTTTGGAAAATTCTTTTATAAACCGCCTGTAGAAACCGGCGTGGCCAAGGAAACTTCTTATTTCCTTGACGGAAGTGGGTGGTGGCAACTTTTTTATTACATCAACCTTTGCGCGATCCACTTCAATGCCCTTACTTGACACTAGGTGCCCCAAGACTATACTTTCCTGTACCATGAAATGACACTTTTCCCAGTTTAATACTAGATTAGTCTCCATACACCTTTTCAATACTCTTTTTACGTTCATTAGGCAGTCATCGAATGAGTTCCCCACAATTGAGAAGTCATCCATGAAAACCTCCATTATTTCCTCTACTATATTTGTAAAGATGACCATCATGCACCTCTGAAATGTAGCGGGTGCATTGCATAAACCAAACGGCATTCTCCGAAAGGCATAGATGCCATATGGACAGGTGAATGATGTTTTCTCTCTATCCTCTGGGGCAATAAAGATCTGATTATACCCCGAGTATCCATCCAAAAAGCAAAAATGACACCTCCCTGCCAATCTATCTAGCATCTCATCAATGAATGGCAGTAAGAAATGGTCTTTCCAGGTGTCCTTGTTCAATCTTCTGTAATACATACATATTTGCCATCCCGTGACTGTTCTTGTTGAGATCAACTCGTTGTTCTCATTTTACACTACAATCATTCCACCCTTCTTTGGCACACACTGAAATGGCTGACCCAGTTACTGTCAGAGATGGGGAAGATGATTCCCGCATCTAACCACTTGATCACTTCTTTCTTTACCACTTCTTTCATATTGGGGTTCAGCCTTCTTTGATGTTCTCTGGAAGGTTTGTGCCCATCTTCCAGTAGAATCTTATGCATACAAAATGTCGGGTTGATACCCTTTAATATCTGCAATGGTCCAACCAATTGCAGTCTTGCATTCCATTAACACCTGCAAAGGTTGTTCTGCCTGCACATCTAACAAACTGGATGAGATAATAACAGGTAAAGTTGAGTTAGGTCCCAAGAAGGCATACCTGAGGTGAGCCGGTAATGGTTTTAGCTCTAACTGTGGTGGTTCTTCAATTGATGGCTTAGTTGGAGGGTTTTTTCTTTCTTCTAAGTGTAAAGGCTCGAATTCGAGCTCTTTTTTGCAGTACCCTTGCCCTTCAAGGGCCAAAACCCACTCCACCAAGTCCTCACTATCCACCTCTTCTAAGTTCATAAGGCAGGCTGCTAAAAGGTCTTTTGCGTTTAGAGTCTCATCTTCCTCCTCCAAAATCACATCCACAGCTTCTATGAGAGAGCAGTTAGCAAACTCACTGGGTCACCGCATAGATTTCTGCACATTGAATATTATCTTTTTATCGTTCAGTCTCATCTTTAGCTTCCCAGTTTCACAATCAATTAGAGCTCTCCCAGTGGCCAAGAATGGCCTTCCCAAAATTATGGGAATCTCCTTGTCAACCCGGCAGTCCAGAATGACAAAATCTGCCGGAAACACGAACTTTCCAACCTGCACCAGCACATCATCAAGTATACCTGATGGCCTCTTCACTGTTCGGTCGGCTAGCTATAGTAACATGGATGTGGGTCTTGCTCTTCCAATGCATAACCTTTTATAGATATCCAAGGACATCAAGTTTATGCGCCCCCCAAATCACAAAGTGCTTTAGCAAAAGCATAGTTACCTATTGTGCATGGGATTGTGAAACTCACTGGGTTGGACAACTTCTCAACTATGGGTCTCGTCACGATAACACTACATGTATGAGTCAATGTAACTGAGGCCAAGTCTTGAAAGTCGAACATACGAGACATCAAGTCCTTCATCATTTTTGCATAACCAAGCATCTCCTTCAAGGAGTTAATCAATGGAATGTTCACTTGGATTTGCTTCAACATCTCCATGAATTTCTTATACTGCTCATCTTTCTGATATTTAGCCAATCTCTGGGGGAAGGGTGCTGGAGGCCGCTTCTTTCCTGTGATTTGAGTTTGAACCTGCTCGGACACTGTTTCTACTGCCTTCTCTTGCACTAACTTACTTTCCTTCGTAACCTCTTTTTCTTTGCTTGATTTAGCTGGTGCATGTTGTACCGTCACCTCTATTAACCCTATTGAATCATCTACCTCGATTGGTACTGGCACAAGTGTTTCAGTTGGTCGGCTTTCAAGAGCAATTTCTTGCTCTAGATCAAGATCTCTACCATTTCTTAGACTCACCGCCATAAGCTGCTTCGGGCCCTACTCTTTTGGATTGACATGTGTGTTTGCGGGCAACGTCCCTTGAGGACGATTATTTAGAGCCATGGATAACTTCCCTAATTGTATCTCAATGCCTTTTATCGCTGAGTCATATGCTTCGAATTTCTCTTGCATTTTTCCATTGGACTCAATCAATTGTTGCAACATTCTTTTAATTTCGGACAACCCATCATCTTGTCTCACTATCTGTTATTGTTGAGGCTGTTGATAAGCTAACTACTGATTTTGCTGATTGTACCCCTGTTGCCTTTGGTAAGGCACAGCTTGACCCTGTGGTCTCATAGCTCCAGGTTTGTTGCCATTATTATACTGCTGCTATATTGGTCTATATTGCTGATTCTGCTGCCCCTAATTCTGACCACCTTGCCTCTGTCCTCCATAGCTGGCCACATAGTTCATATTTTCCTGATAGTTCTGGTTATCACTCTCCACACTCCATGAGCATACATACGGTTGGTTAATGCATGGTGTACATAAGCCCCCATTAGTCGCGTCAACTATATGTACCTACTGCTTCTGACCTGATTCATCAATCTTTTTGGTAAAGATACTCATTTGCGTCATCAGAGTGGCCATATTCTCGGCTATGGAGTTGTTTGGGTCAAAAGCCACAGAGTGAACGACATGAGTGATCGTAGAGTCTCTTGTCATCCATCATGAGTTTTGAGACATTTTATCAAGTAAGATCTTGCATTCTCTGAATGATTTGCTCAAAAATGCTCCTCCTGCTGAAGCATCAACATTGGCCTTCAAGCTGTCTGCCAATCCTATGTAGAACCTTTGCCCCAACATCTGATTTGGAATGCCATGATAAGGACACTTAATCTACATACCTTTGAACCTCTCCCACATTTCTTGTAGTGTTTTTGTTGGTCTCTGCCTGAAACTCAATATCTCATCAACTTGTTTGGCAGTCTTATTAGGCGGGTAGAACTTGTTCAAAAATTACTTGACTAATTCCTCCCAAGTAGTGATGGAGTTTATAGGGAGTGAATTGAGCTAAGTCTGAGCCTCTCCCGTCACCGAGAATGGAAACAACAACAGCCTTATTGCTTCCGGTGTCACATTTGGTTGCCTTTGCGTGACACATATCGACAGAAAATTATTCAGATGCTGCTGAGGATCTTCAATATAAGACCATGAGAACAGTCCTTTGTTCTGCAACTAATGTAGCATGTTGTTTGGGATTTAGAATGATTCTGCTTGTATCTGAGGGACTGCAATTGCGATTGCCATATTTTCGACGGTAGGTTATGCCCAATCATACAAGGCTGCTTCTGGCATAAGAGGTGCCACACCTTGGTTGTTTGGGTCATTCACATTATTTTTATTGTTTGGATTTTCTATTACATCTTCCATGTCTGGTTCGATTCGTTCTGTTGAGTTCTGTTGCTGTTTGTATTTCTTATTTACACGATTCAATGCCTTGAAAACTTTCTCAGGATCTGATAATGCTTCGAACAATTCACCAGTTCTTGAGGAGTTTCTAGGCATGTACCTGTAGCACCCAAGACTATAAACGTTAGAATTTTAATGTATTTTGTTTAAAATGAAGAAAATTGACTACACTAAGAATTCTAGCATTTTTTTGCTGCAATTAATAACACCTTTAAAGTCCCTAGCAACAGGGACAAAATTTGATCACGCCCAACTATGCCTTATAAAAAGGACTAAGCGGTCGTTGCAAATATAATCCGATTTACATGTCCGGAGTCGAATCCCACAGGGAATTAACGTACTAATCACAACTTTTAGTTTAGCAAGAATTCACGTAATCAACTTCCAAAAATATTGAATAATTAATTGAGTGTTACTGAATAACTAACAACAAGGTAATTGAAAAGCTGTAAAAAATGAATATTGTAGACAAGATTGGAAAGGTCTAGAGTTGCGATTTCCCCTCTTATCGGAATCCTCTTTGTTGCTTCTCCTATAAATTCGCTTAGATACTCTCTACCGATCGTGAGCACTTTAGGTATCATAATTTTCTTCCGAGCAGATACAATAATCTACTAAACGTATTCTTCCGAACTACGCTAGCTAGCACTCGTTTATCGCTCACTGCGATCGCACCAAAGTTTCGTTATTCCTAATCTCACCTTTAAACCCTCCGTATTGATCTCTCATATATCTAGGAGTGATATTGTTCAACAACTACCTAAATATGTACCCTTTTCTAAGTAATACATACTAAATAGGTATAACCGATTGAGGTCCCTTCAATCAACCACAATAATCACGTAGTTGAACACGTAGGAAATATTCAATGGAAAATTTATATTAAACGCAACAAACATTCATCCTCCAAGAGGTTCCATCAAACCCTAAATGAAGATTTTATCTACTCATAATTATTTTAAAAATCACAACATAAGAATTCATCATCAATGAAAAAAAAGGGAAAAGAAAGATAAAAACTCGTTTCCGAATCTTCCGTCTTGCTCCTTGCCTGTTCTTACCTTCAAGATTCTTCTAAAAACCAAGATACCCTCTTTTTGGGCGAGCTGGGTTTCATATAGGTCAAGGACAGTCGCATCTAAAATTATAATTTTAGCCCTGGAATAATATTTCTCGAAGGACGTGCGCAGCCGCGCACCTGGGCAGGTGACCGCGCATCTGGCCGCGCACTTTGGCTAGTTTCTGCATGATTTGCGCGGCCAAGTGCGCGGTCAGTGCGCGGCCACGCACCTGGGCAATTTTCTGCACTCTTCTTTGTTCTCCTTTTTAAATACGCTAACCTCCTTCGATCGTCGAACAAACTCCCAATGTACTCCATAAGCCTTTACTTGGCCTTCAACGCTCCATATTATCACAAAATGCTCCTTAACCTCATTGTTGCCCGAAATTGCTCATGCAAAGTATAAAATACTCAATCAAAGCAATTTACTATCATTTAACGCTCAAACATCAGTGAAGTACAACCAATTTAGAGTGCAAATAGTGGCCAAACTACATAGTTATAGCCTACTATCAGTGAACATAACAAATAGAGCAAAAAACCCTGAGGTGTTTAACGCTAGGCGTTTCTCCAAACATTAATTCATAGGGAGACTTTGCATTGTTTGGAGAAAGCGACATCATGTTAATCACATACGCTGCACATTTCATACCTTCATCCAACAAGGCTCTAGGTAAATTCTTGGCATGAAGCCAACTCTTACATGCCTCAGTTAAGTGTCGGATCTTCCTTTCAGCCACTCCATTTTGTTGTGGTGTATCATTGTATGTGAGTTATCTTTTAATGTCATGCCGATGACAAAATAAAAGAAATTTATTTGAAGTGAACTCACTGTCATTATCAGTTCGCAGCCGCCTTATTCTGGAATCGAGTTCACCTTCAACTGTTTCTTTGAACTTCGCAAACTTATTACAAACTTCTGACTTGTGCTTCACAAAATAAACCCAAGTGAATCTAGTAAAATTATCAATGTAAATTAGCATATAAGAATAACCTGAGAATGAAGAAGTTCTCGTTGGCCCCATCAAGTCACTGTGAATAAGTTCTAGTGGGCATTGCACCTTGACAAGGATTTGTCAAATAGAAGACGATATGCCTTTCCATATTGACATCCTTCACAAACCTCTCCTCCAATAAAATTTCTTAAGCTAGGGAATCCTTTTACTAGATTCATTTTTATCATTACTTTTAATTTATCCATGCTAAGATGTCCAAGTCTAGCATGCCAAATATGTGTGTTTATCATTGCTACTCATCTTCTCAATAAATGAATTATATGCAGATAAGATATATAAATCGTTAACTCTCTTACCTGAGTGAATGATATCTACCTTGAGCACCTTGATATTTCAGAGGAACTTCACATCACGTGGGCCAAATAGCAAATAGTTTCTAGCATCTACGACATTTGCAACTGAAAATAGATTTTTCTTCATAGCTAGAACATGAAAGACACTGTTGAGGGTGATAGTTTTTTTTGCTTCTCGTTGATCACAACAATGACTTCCTTATCCACATTATGGATTGTATTATCTGATGTAACAACGACATCATGTCCGTTGTATTCGCGAAAGCTGGAGAATTTGGATTAATCTCCAGTGAGATGGTGCCCACAAATTGAATTCACGATCTAGTCTCTTTCAAAATTTATGGAAGCCATGGCATTTATTGCTCGAGTCTCCGTTGCGAAGCACTTTTCCCAGTTTTTTTCTTTTTCTTCTTCTTCAGCAGCTTTCTTAGTTTGAGCCATATTGCTCTCTTTGGATCGCCAATATTTTTTATGTGTCCGACTTTGCCATAACGGTAATATTTTAAAGGCTTTTTACCATTGTTGGAAGACTCCCCCTTATTTCCTGGTGAGCTTGAACCACTTGAGGATCGAAAGTGTATGTTATCTCTTGATTTCCCTTTAAAGTTCCTATTATCGGCATCAAGAGCATTTCCTTCTGCTTCTTTGATAGATACACCAACCATCTGTTTGGCTAATAGCTCCTATGACGACAACAAACTCTCAAATTCTTCCAAAGATGGTTGTTGAGCTCATCCTTGAATCGATTTAACAAAGGGAATATATACTAGATTTAAACCTCGAATAATAATTCTTCTTATTCATGCTTCAGAGATAGCCTCGTCCGGATTCAATATAGAAATTTCGAAACACAGATTGTTAACCTTCAAAAATACCCCATGATAGAGAGATTACCTTGAGTGGAGTTAGCTAGCTCATTCTCCAAATTCTTTAGCCGAGCTTCATCCTTCTTGTTGAACAGCCGATCGAAGGTCCTCCATATTTCATGAGCTGATTTACACCTTATAATATGATCAAATAAATTAGGAGACTCAATTCAAGTCTTCCATACCTTATAGTTGGACTGGTTCAATAACTCCATCCCCAGTCCATTAGTACGACCACCCAAATCTATTTAGAGAAACCAGTTGAATAAATCACTAACCCGACCTTGCAAATTATATCTAGAAGCCAACTATAACTCTGATACCATGTAAAGAATAGTAGAAGAAAAGTATTATTTGGAGACCTTCCGCTAGCCCAAGATCGTTAACTAAAAATATGAAGATTCAACTAAAGAAGAGGAAGCTTTGAAAAGAGAAGGAAAGTTTTGGAAGATAACCTTGTTATTGAAAGAAGGCTTTCTTGATTTTGGCTTAATTACAAATGCCAATGGCCACCCCTATTTATACTTCTCTAAGGATGGTTCTAGATATAATTCTAGAACATGTACAAGAAAAAACTAGTTAACATTATCTTCACACAGTGGCGAAGCCAGAAAATTCAACAAGGGTGTTCAAACATTTGCCAGTGGGCTATGTAAGGGTGTTCAAAGCCTATTTTTAATCAATAACAAGTAATATTTTACCTTATACGGAGTATAATTTTCAAGCGAAGGGTGGTCAGTTGACCACCCTTGGTTGCACGTAGCTTCCCCCCTATCTTCACACAATACTCTAGAATATCTAGATGTGTCTACTAGATAACATTATCTTCCCATAATATTCTAAAATATCTAGATGTGTCTACTAGATAAATATTAAGGATATTACACTAGGACATTCTAGAGAAACCTATGTTTTTTCAAAAAATTAACTTTACTTTATTTTTCTCACACAGATCTGGCATGTTACTCGGCTTCTCGGTTCACTTCAGAAGCAAAGACTTTCTCCTTAGACACATGTCTCAGCAACACAAAACAAGGGTTTCACTCGTTATAGGAATTGATCAAACATCTCATGACACGAGCTGACGACAACCAAACAACACCTATATGAAAATAAGTACCATTCTGTTAAGGACTTTTTTTTGTTCATAAGTAAAGGGATGATCTCACAATTCAATATAGGACTGCATCGAGTCTCACCACCATCCTTATTCAAAGAAAAGTATTCACGTTGTTGACTCGTAAAAAAGAATCAAGCTCACCCCACACAAGAGGGGGCATATTAAAAATGTAATTAAATAAGAAAAAAATATAATTCTAATATATAGTTTAAGTTTGTATATAAGTTGGTCAAACAGTTCAATGCATTAATTGAGAAAAATCATTTTGGTGATATATAGTTGGTAGATCTTCTCAACAATAAATGTTCCAAGTCTTACCTAATCATGCAAGTCAAATATAGATTCTATTCAACTAACATGAAAATCATATTAACTGGAGATAGATAAACATAATTTTGAATAGTTTCTTGGTTTGTGTGTACGATTCTTGTGCATGATCATGCATATATGATGCATAGAATTCCAGCTGGAGATACATAGTTAGAGTTAAGATATCGAACATTGCCCTTCAGGTCGAGTTTTATCCTCACCCTTCATAAAAATACATCCATATTAGTAATTCATGAAAAATTAAGCGCACACAGTAGGGGTGTAATGAAGATATAATTAAGTAAATAAAAAATATACTCTTTAAATTTTTTGGGTAATGAATTAGCCACACAATTTAGTACAGCTGAGAAAAATCATTCACTGATTAATGTTGATATCTTCTCAAGATAAAACGTCATTACTACTTTCTCTTACTTCAACATGAAAGCATTGACAATTTATTAATCAAAATAAAAATATAGATTCAACCAAACATAAATTGGATGTAGGTGTTGCTGAAAATGGAAGCCAGTAAAAAATGATGCTTGGGAAGTAAAGTTGATTGAAAATGAGCTTAATAAATAAATGAAAGAGCTATAAGAAAAGGGTTACTACTTACTCGGTGGAAAAATAATAATAAGAAAAGGTTATTCAACATCGACCCTAGGATTTTCTTTATTTTTTCTTAACGTAACTCGATTCTCCTCATAATGCTACCAGCTTTATTGCTCCTAGTAGCTTTTGATCTTAACCACACTTTTACATCGAATCTTCTTTTCTCACTATCTCGTCCATATAATCGGAATACGATCTTATATATATTTACCTATTCCAAAGCTTAGTGGCAAATAAAATAATTTTATCATATATTGTGCTTAAGTTATTTTCAGGATTAATTGATCACACTGCATGAGGAAATGGAAGGAGAGCCTTAAAATTTATAGGTCACGGGTTCGAGCCGTGTAAGTCAGTGGCTGAGCCAGGATTTTCATTAAGGGGTATCAAAATATAAAAATTTAAATACATCGTAAAATCAAGAAAAATCAATGTATAATAAACATACATAAAATAAAAAAATAATTCTAGCAATACAGTGTAATTTTTCGGTGAAAGGGTATCGATTGGCACCCCTCGGTTGAATGTGACTCTGCCACGGGTGGAAGCAACTATTAATGTTTGCATTAGGGTATGTTGTCTACGTCGCACCCCTTGGGGTGTGACCCTTCCCCGTACCCTGCGTGAATGCGAAATGCCTTGATCACCGAGCTACCTTTTTTACTGCCCGGGGAAATGGTGATTATGTGGAAAACTTGAATATAAAGATATTGGGGTGTAATATGCAACAATCCTCCATTAATAACGGAAGATTAAGCAATTAAGGAGATTTGAATAGATCAAGGAAAGTCGTGGAATCAAGGTTGATGGCCGTGCATATGTAATATGGCCATTATTTTGTCAAATGGAGTCCATCTCACATAAGCATAAACATCTTTGCAAAGTGTAGACTTTGTTGGCAATATTTTTTTTGTTACACCCTATATTATTTTGTACGTAAAACTGCGTCGTGAGCAAACTAGTGTAGGACCCAAAAAAAAAAATGAGATCATCTTTGAAAATATATAAAGCAATTTAATCATGTTACCTCGGAAGTTACAAATATTGAATATCATGAACAACAAGTACAAAGAGGGTTGAAAGGTTTAGAAGCTAAAGAAATTGAAGAAAATAATGTTTCGTCGAAAGCGGACAAATTGGGAATGTTATAGCATGTACTTTTGGGATGAGACCAGGGTGTTTTACATGATAAGGAGGTTATGTTACGAGTTATGTTATTCGTATGATAGTCGTATGTTATGTTTTGAAGTCAAGCGAGTGGTGGAACAAAAGTCGATGAAAGTCATCACAAGTTACGTTCATATATTTTACTGAAACTTTGGGTCAAATGTAACTTCGATTTTCTCCCAATATAATTAGAGTTATGGAGTGTTCCACCTATCAAATTAAAGATATATGAGTCTACTTTCCAACGCATTAAACCGTTTGTCAATACGATATCT